>UELV01180115.1:0-12308 GCA_900490015.1 Megastigmus stigmatizans
TTTAATAAAGCTTTACATAATTACATACAGCTTATTATAAGACGATCGCATAAGCGAGAAAAGAGGAAAGAAAAATAGGAGAGACTTGGTGTAGCTTTATTATTAGCTCCTCATCTCCTTTGCTGTGGAATTAGCTGATTATCATCATAAAGCGATTTATTATTTATTATTTCTTTTATTACTTAATTATATTTTACGTATTAATTAATTATATTTATTACTGCTTAATTTTTAAATAATTTTTTCGAGTACGTTTTTCCTGTATACATTTTTTAATTTTATTTCCTGTCAATTTGAAGGTGCCATAGAACTACCATAGCTTTTTTGATAAATAGTTGGCCCTGATAATCGCCCCATTACACGCCACCTGAGGGCCTAATCAGGTGCCTGCTAATGACCATACAATAATTCACAGGCACCTTACCAGGGCCTAACATTTACCTTGAAATCATTTCTAGTCGGGAAGGAATGGAAATCAGTACCTGATCAGGATACCTACTATACACTAGCATACAAAGTAATTTCAAAAAATCAATTTGGGAGTGCGCAGCCTGATTTAAAATTACAAAAATTAAGTCACGAATAAGTAAAATAATACACATGAAATTCAAAAAATTACTAAAAATCAATATATTGGTTAATTTAATATTATTTACAAATAAAATTATTGTTTAATATATTATTAATTTTATTTTAATAAGTCACACTTTATACATTACAATTTTGACGTATTTTATCTGCTGGATTACTTGTGTAAAAATATTTAGATGGTTTTAACTTATTAAATATAGTCAATTTACTTCTATTGGATTTAACAGATATACTTGTGATTATTTAATCACATTCATTGATGCGAAAACTTACTCTTATTTCGTCGATCGTTACAAATCAAACTATGTAGGACTTGCACCTTTATTTGTAACATTCAGTGGATAAATTGTTAGTGTATGATGAAAGTGCTTAGAAGCAATTAGAATAATAATTATAATATTAGGGATACGAAAAAAAAAAGAAATGTGCGAGAGAGACAGCGCGAGTAAGAACATATGAAGTATCACGTGGCGTTATCTCGCGGCCAATTCGGAACTAAAACTTTTGATCCCCTGTCGCCCATAGGAAAGAGCCTTCTATAAGCGTCGATATTCGTTGGTAGTACATGGTACTGACTACTGCTACATATAGTATCGATTGTATCGAAATACTTAAAAAGAGCGCGTAATTTTCAATTTTATACCTACATACCTATATATTCCTACGTTGTGTAGGTAGCTTCTGCTATACTCAAAAATATATTTCATATATTTGTATAGTTACGAGATAATACTTGTTTTAAAAAGATCAAATAATATAGTAATCAAGCTTATACGTTAAAATTTTAATTAGTGTCCGCGGTAACAAGTTCAAGTTGACAGCAGCCTAGAGTTATACAAAAGCTGCTCCAAAAATATATAAGATCATGTAGGTATAAGAATATACAAATATTTTTGTGCGCAGCTTCAAATTTTCAGCTCTTACGTAAAACTCAAAAATATCTTATCTGTTTACTATTTATAAGTTATCTATAAAATATCTGCATTGGATTTATTGACCAATCAGAATCTCTTGCAAAATGCTCGCAGGCACACGCGCGTGCATGTTATGTGTATACATGTCATGACTAGCTCAGAGCTCCCTTTTAACTTTTAAGCTTCCGCAAACCATACTTTGCTTTTTTTTTTTTAATATTTTAATTGGCCTTTTGCAGTTACTCTTAGGCCATCACCAGGTAGATAATTTGTTTATTATTCCGTATGTTAATAATTAATGTCCGCGTAAAATACTTTATTAACCGTAGGGACCCTGTCGGCGGGCCCCAAATCGCGAGCACGAGAAGAAAATTTTAGAACAGACAAAGGAACAAAGAAAAAGGCGAGAAGGGCACTAGGCGAGCACGACGTGAAACACGTCCTCTTGGCTTGAGGTCTGCAGAGAGCCAATACTTTGCTTTAAAAACTTTCCTTTTTGTTATAACTATAGTTATAGCGCAGCGCAAGGATCACCACCATCCTATATATACATATATATATATATATATATCTACAATAGGTACATTCCCTTGTCCGATCCGTTCTTGTTCTGTTCTACTTGTGGCATGACGTCCCACTTCCCAGCAATGGAGTTAATTATCTCTTTATTTTTACATAATTCATAGTCGTATTTTCTAATACCTAATTTATAGCCATATCTTCTAGCATCAATATTACAGATGAAATTATAAAATGAAGGGTTTTACTTACTAATTAAATCACTCGATAACCGCGACTCTATCAAATAACAAGAACGGAACAGACAAAGGAACGTATTGTAGAAAGGCTCCAGTATAGGAAGTTGAGTGCTCACTGCTCAGTGCACCTAGGAAGTTTGGGACCAAAAAATATATATACATGTATGGATGTATATAATACTGTATATATGCAAAAGAACATATATATATATATATATATATATTTAAAACGTCAGACATACGTTTCGTGCATTACCGAGAGCGCGATCAGAATGAGGCTTGTCACTAATCGAAACATAGTAACTGAAAGTATAAGACCAAAAGGATATAGGTACAATAAAAGTAATTGTTTTCAGGATAAAAGTAATAAGAGACCCAACAGTATCGTGTCTGTCGTTTGAGTGGTCCGCGTGACCACTTGGCATTTTACATATCATCGCTATACAAGCGCTTTCCTCTCTCTCTCTCTCTTGCGCGCGCGCTATACACTGGCGCATTGCAAAATTGTAGTCCAAACGTTTCAGTCGCAGTCGCGATCAGATCGTACTCGAAGATTGAGTACAATCTAGCAGCTTGTGGTCCTCCTCCTCCTCGCCCTGCGAACAATATTTCTACGTCTACGACGCACAAGCAGAAATCGTGCAGATTGTGACTTTTGACTTGCGTGGAGAGTTTCTGACTGTCGCTGGTCGTGACGGGGAAATTAGACAGAGACAGAGAGAAAGAGAGTCCGAGCTGCAACGCCTGAGTGGTGTAGAGAAGAAGACAAAGAGCAGCAACAGAGTAGTATCGGAGCATTCAGGGAGCACAGCTACAGTGTATATAAGTAATATCAAAGAAGGGAGAGAGAGAGCGAGCCATTTTGTGCACTGCGAGAGCTGGGCGCAAGAGGAAAGAGTTGACAGAGCAGCTGTGAGTATAGTCCGTCCGATTATATAGGTGCGCGAAAAACGTATACGCGCTCCTAAAGGAGTGACACGCTATAAATATTTTAAATAAAACGTTTTGTGGTTGTCTGTCTTGCGAAAGGATGGCTGGCTACTACGTCGATAGCTCGAGCGCATCTACTAGACGTGGATCATGCCATGAACTTGCCCCGTTGGGCTTGCACTAATCGCTGATTTGGAAGAAATACGTCTTATATAGAGGGGCAACCGCACGCACACACATAGCATCCGGGGAACTTCGAGAATATGCACAGCTGAGAAGAACGATTTTGGTAGAGAGCGAGCGAGACAGCTGATTCTCTCTCTATTTCGTGAAGAAAAAACGTCTTCAGCCTTTGTTTTTCTTTTCGTCCGGTTTTGGTTGCATTAAACACATCAGCTGCGACAGACTGCAGTTGCTCTTGACAAAAACTCAGGTTCTTCACTAGCTCACACACTGAGCTCTACAACAGTTGCTTTTTTATTAGATTTTTGGCTCCGTCATCATACTGCGGTGAGTATTACTTTTGGAAGTATCTAAAAATAGTTTCCATTGGTAGAAATCCAATAGCCTAAGAAGAGCTATTCCCATTCTCTCTTCTTTTTGTTTTTTCCTTTTATTCACTTTGCATTTCCTCTTTCTGCCTGTGCTTATGTTTTTGATCTCATTCTAATACCGTTTATCTCTGTTACGACTACTTTTACCTCACTAGGTCTAACAATCTTTTGTAATTAAGTTCACACATATTTACGTTTTTGGTTTACTTATGTTTTTTTTCATATCATTGTTTTTTTTCTTTTATACTAAACAGCTAATCTACTTTCTTGTATAATTTTGAATTTTAAAATACATATGTTTAATTTGCTTTAACATATGTTTACTAATATCTACAATGAATGAAATAGATTAAATTTTACTTTTAGTCTAAAGCAAGTCTTTGTTTCAATTTACCTTAGTTTTACATGTAAAAGATTCCCATGTATTTGAATCACTTTTCCTTTTTTATACTTTCATGTTTTCTTTCCTCCCACACAATTTATTCCTTTGTTGCCATTGATTTTGTTTTTTATGATTATTTGTTTCAACTGATAATCAAAAAGGAATTTGCTTGCATTAAGAATGTATTTAAAAGTTATTTATATATCTGACTGCATCTTCGATATTTTTTTATATTGAATAAAGTCTTGTCAAGTTATATTTAACAATCTTTTTCATTATTTTTTATCAGTATTTTTACAAAATTATACTCGAATAATTACTATTTAACTACCATTGACATATGTTATAAATTTACATACCTTAGGAGTATATATCATTTTTTTGTATAATGGCATAATCAAAATTATAAAAAATATATCACCGATCATTATTATAAAGAGTTTTCTTCAATTTTTAGAGGTGTTTTACTGCTTATTATTTCTAGAAACTGATAGTATATATCACTGATACTATCGCAGCACTGTTATCATTGTTATTGATAGAAAAGCCAAGGTTTGAAAGAATTGATATGTAAACATCCTTCATATTTCATCACTGAATAAAATTTTTACTATTTATCTTCTCAAATATAATTTAATTTATTATTCTCATATGTGACATATTTTATTGGTTGGTATATTCTAGATTTATGAGTAAATATATGTGTGGATAATGTTAAATTAGAATAACTGTAATATAATCAGTAATAGTTGAATCATAATTTTCTAATTAAAAAAATATAATTACACAAGAAAATATTCAAATGTCTAGATACTAACCACTTATTTTTACAGTGATGAACAGTGTACTCAGACAAATCTAATATTAAGAGGATGTGATAGTCTTAGCCTACCGACAATATTTTGATTATAGTAAAAATTCTTGAATTTCTGTAAAATGAAGGAATGATTCACTTACTTGGCTCATAATCTACCATTTCGCAAAGTTTCAGCCAAATATTTAAAAGTTACTGGAAATGGCATTGAGATGTGATATTTTTGTAGAAATGCTACTTCCAATAACTTTTAAATATTTGGCTGAAACTTAGCGAAATGGTAGATTATGGCTCAAGGATGTACAATGGTGTTGTCATTGTCCATAAATTCAAGTAGTTCTTTTACTGAAACCAAAATATTCGAAATATTGCTATATCGCTGAGGTAGGACTACATCATCCGATTAATACTGTTGAACTTTACTATGTATTTACTACGTATAAATTATTTTAAACACTGAACCAAATAAAAAAGAATCCGATGCAAATAAAATCATGGTTTTATTATATTTCAATAAATCAAACTTATACATATAAATATTGCGATTTAGTATTGATTTCTATGTACTAGTTTTTAAAATGCTTTCATAAAATTCATCTTAAAATTTTCTTTTTTCCAGGCAGACCATTGATTCTGCATGAACAGTGAAAGATGAGTAGCGAAAGTGAAGATAACGATGGGCATGGCATCATTGATAGCCTCACTGATGATGGCCTCACTGATGATGGCCTCACCGATGGCCTCACTGATGACCAATTGATCTTGACATTGCCAACAATAAAGGATAAGAATACTCGAACAGTTGATGTATGGATGGAACTGATGAGACAAGGGATCTTATCCAATAATTATTTTAAAGCGTACTGGAATTTGTGGGTTCCAAAAATTTATAGGCTAGAGCCTACCGATAATTGTCTAGAATGGATTTTCAACGAAAAGAAAGCTCAGAAGTTTTTGTACGGTCCATTGGAAGAATTTATTTGCAATGGAGATCCTCAAGAAGTTTTGAAGCATTTAAATCCATTCGGTAAACCATCGTCGGTATGTGGTCGTGTTTTTAAAACTGGAGAACCCACGTACAGCTGCAGAGAATGTGGGACTGATTCTACATGTGTCTTTTGTGTCATATGTTTCAAACAATCAGTACATCAATTTCACAGATATAAAATGGGCATCTCCAGCGGCAGCGGCTGTTGTGATTGTGGCGATCCCGAAGCATGGAAAACGGAGCCATTTTGCAAAATTCACTTGGCTGGTCTTGCATCAGACAACAGTCCAAAAAACAACTTACCCGAAGACATGAGTGAAAGAGCAGCCATAACGTTTCGAGCTATTTTAAAATACTGCTTCGACGTTTTGTCGATGGAATACAACTGCGGCTTTCCCCGTGCGAATCTCCCCCGGATCCTAACGGCTTGCGATACGTACTGTACGATTCTCTTCAACGACGAAACCCACACATTCGATCAAGTAATAGTGACTTTAACTCGCGTCATCAAGTGCTCTCAAAGAGATGCTATCGAATACGTGACGGGCATCGATAGGGAAGGTCGCGCCATAGTCAAGTGCGCAGGTTTCCAAACCTGTAACGAACTCAAACTAGAAATCGAAAGGTTCACGTCCAGGCACAGTAATCGTCCTCTCAAAGTAGTTGTGGACCACGCTCACGTAGTCGCCCACCAACTCTACGCGATGAAACTGTTGGGCTGGCTGCAACAATTCATCAGTCACAGCGAGGGTTTCAGAATGATATTCACCGACGAAATTATGCAGGCCAAACCTTCCGAGATTTCTATCCTGAAGGGAACTATGATCAGGGACTATCAGCTTTGGAAGGCAGCGAGAACCTGCTGGCATCGTCTCATCATCTGCGGTATGCTGGGCGAGTACGAGAGTAAAAAGTCCCTGGCCATCGTGTTCACCCACAATTACGGCACAATTCTGAAAGACTTCATTCGCGACGATCACGACGTTAGCTATTCCATTGCCTCGCTCTCTGTACAACTGTTCACGGTGCCAACTTTGGCCCACCATCTCATAGCCGAGCACGACGCATTGCTCATACTACTGAACACCTTCCTCTCCGAAAGCTCGAGAAGGTGCAATTCCGCAGGCACATTGGAATTCGAGAGGAATACATTGAACCACTCTTTCAAGCGAGCTCAAGTTATTCTCTCAGATTTGAGATACCTGCTAACCACCATACCAGAGACATGGACTGATGAGTTACGAAAAGGTTTCCTGCACGGAGTCTCCCTGCTGCTGAAGCTCTTGGGCAGTTTGCAATCGATGGACGCGGTAGTCAGACAAGTCGGCCAACACATGGAGTACGAGCACGAGTGGGAGTCGGCTTTCCATCTCTCCAATAGACTATTGCCGGTGGTGACCCAGGCTCTCAAATGGTGCGGCTCGGATCGCGTGGTCTTGATTAAATCCTTCCGACTGACGTTGAAAGCATTGCAGGAACAGCCTGGCCAGACGTCTATCAATTTCCGCGAGGTAGCGGATCACAGTGCCTCCTGTATCCACTACGACGTGTCCACAGAACCAGTCTCTATTCACGTCCCCCTCTCCAGATTCTTGGCCGGACTGTTTCTGCACCTGCAGAAGTACGACCTGACCTACCAAGGCTCGGAGTTCCAGAGAGTAAATAAGCCGTCCGTCGAGGAGATTATCGAGCCTGTACTCAGAGTCCAGGTTATGATATCACAGGTGCAGGCTAATATGTGGAGGCGGAATGGATACTCGATGCTTCATCAGTTACACAGCTATCAGAATGCCCAATTCCGAACGGAAATGTTGGATAGGGATATTGCATTGCTGCAAGCCGGTGCAACGCTTGTGGAGAGCAACGAATTTCTCATACACATGCTCAACAAGTTCAATCTGATCAATTGGGCCCAGCCGGATTTCGAAACTGCTCTGCTTAAGACCTGTGAGGAGGATAGTATTCGGCAAACCATCAATCTCGTCGAGGAATTTTTAGGTAATTATATTGTGATGATTACCTAAGTCTCTTTAGATTTGATCCTTGAGTTGACCGAGAAAAAATTATTCTTTTCAATTTTATTTGTACTTGAAATCTATTTAAAAATTTTATAGTTGAAAAAATGTAATCTTAAAATGTTTATTGAGTATTTAAAAAAGTATACGGTTTAAAAGTTTTTGATTAGTTTAAGAAATTAAATATTGCATTATATAATACAAACTTTAAACAAACAAGATAGTTGTATCTAAATATTCTCTTAAAAAAATATTCATATTACAACTGTATATGATTAATGATCTTTTTTATTGTACCTTTTTTAATTTAAATTAAGAGAGGCCCTCAACGATGTTGTAATAAGATAGTCTTTATCGTGTAGGTGTACAAAACTTACGTCACTTAAAGAGAAATTACACGACGGGAAAGCTAAAAAAGTTGACGAAAACACAGTTTCACTGTGTTCGTCTGTTTCTACTTATTCAATTAGGGTTTTTCAAGAGTTTGTAAAATCGGTTTCTTAAAATAGCATCGAGAAAAAATTTCCTTTTTTTCTTAAAAAAAGTTGAATTTATTCTGTAATGACGAAAAAACAATATTTTTACAGGGGTGCTCATATCCATTATCGGTGAACGATATGTTCCGGGAATTGGTCAAGTGACCACCGATGACTGCTTGAAGCATGAGATAGTCCAGCTGTTATGCATCAAGCCTCAATCTCACTCGGAATTGAATAAACACCTACCGAATGATATAAATTATGAGACTGGACTGGAAGGTGTGATATACGATATAGCCGAATTCAAAAAGCCTCAGATGCTCTCCGTGAACAAGGGATTTTTCGAGCTCAAGCCGGAGTACTATTCGCAATACAATGTATTTTTCTACCACTACTCAAAGGAGGACCTAAGTAAATCCGAGGAGACGCAGCGCAAGAGGCGGAAAGCAGCCGGAGAGCTCGAATGCTGTCCACCTCCCAAGCTACCTAAACTCACGGAAATGATGAGTTTCCTAGCAAATCTACTGCAATGCGATGTCATGCTTTCAATCATGCAGATCGTCCTGACTCGTACGCTTGACTTGAAAGCCAGAAGCTTTTCTGAGCCCCAGGTACACAAAATCTTGCATCTCATTGGCTATGCACTGCAAGAACAAGAGTCTGGTTACTATCCATTCTTGGCTTTTACGGAACGAGCAACCAAGTGGGACATTTATAAATTACTGGAGAGTGTGTACAATAGTCCTAGAATCGAAGCACATAAGGATCTCATAACTTGGGTACTCGAAAAGTATAGGAAAGTAGCTGGCTCGTCTATTACCGTCAGTGAGTCGACGAAACCAGCACCGCAGTCTAATGAAACAGAGGACAGTGATAAAGCAGAAAAGGGTAAGCCTACTTTCAATAAGTCTTTAACAGTTTTTATCGTTGAATTTAGAATTTAACAAAAAAAAACTATATGTAGTTTGCCAAAAAGAATTTAAATATAATTATTCAGTGAATCCAGAATGGCGCATGAAGATGGCAGCAAAGAAGCGAGAGCAGGTGATGGCCCAGATGGCAGCGATGCAGAAGCACTTCATGAAGGAGAACGCGAAAATGTTCGAGGAGGCAGCTCTGGACCTGAGCAGCAAAAGCACCAACGACCGCGGCTCGGCTATGGATCTGAGCGAGACCCTAGACGAGAGCTCGATCGCCCTTGGTCGCCGACAGACAACGCGGCTCTGCTACGAGAAGTCCTACACGTGTATCTTATGTCAAGAGGACCAGGTCGTCAAAGCCGACGAGCCGGCAATGGTACTTGCAGCTTTTGTCCAGCAATCAACAGTCCTCTGTCAACAGCGACAACAGCAAAAACGTGGCTTACCCGAGGTAACGCCACTGTTTCTGTCGTCGTATTTGGGTGCTTCACCGAATACCAACACCTGCGGACACGTGATGCACACCAGCTGCTGGCAGAAGTACTTCGAGAACGTCGTGGTCAAGGAGAATCGCAGGCCCTATCGATTGCGACAACCGGCTGGCTTCGACGTAGAGAAGCAAGAGTATCTTTGTCCACTCTGCGAATGCCTCAGTAATACCGTTTTGCCGCTTATGCCTTCGTTGGGTCTGCTGCATCCGACACCACCCACACAACCCGATCTCAGCTTCGATAAGTGGCTTGACATCATGAGTTCCATTTCCAAGTGTAGGAAAACAAGCGAGACCAAGGAGATGGAGAAAATTCCACACGACAATGATTGTCGATACTGTAAATTCCTTTCACAGCAAGAATTAGGTGAGCGAATAATTTTAGATTGTTTTGAATTTGATTCGTTTAGTGCTATTAATATTTCGAAAATTATTATTATTTATCATAATATATCAATTGTGACTTGATCAACTGCTTTAAAAGCAATAAATGAAAATCAAACACTGACAGAATATATGACTTTATTAATGCCAAGGATATTTGAAAAACTCAAAAACTGTACAGTAAAAGAATGCGAACTAGAATTATCTATTTAAAAAAAAACTCATTTTTTATAATAGTGTTTTAATACACATAACTATTCGATTAATTAAGTAACATTTGACATTTACAGATGCTGCTGAGACGGATACGCTCTACGGCCAAATAAATCCAAGTATCTCCAAATGCCCGATAGATGCTATACAATCGCATGGTGCCGAGGGTGAGGCGCTGCTCGATCTGTACACTCATCCAGGTCCTCGATTATCCGAGAATCTCATAGCTATGATCGACCTATTTACCCAGACAACGTACACGAAAGGTCTGGGTTGCGAGCCCGACAAGAATAACCCACGTGTGCCTCTGCTAACCTGGAAATCAACCGCCTACACCATCCACGCGATAGAATTTCTACTGCGGGACTCGGAAAAGCCCTTACTGGGCGCCCTATCGTCCCGCCAGCGCGACACCCTCGAGGGCCTCGTGCGTATCTCGACAGTAATGGGATCCGCCTGGCCGAACAACAACGCCACGTGTCAAATAGGCTCCTATAGCGTCGCCGAACGCTCGTTAAAATGTATTTCCTTCTTTCTCGATAATTTGACCAGCAAATACAGCATCCTTTCCTGGGATCCGTTCGGTATACTCGTCACGCTGCTGTCCTCTCTACCCAGTCTGCTGTGTAGTGGAGGCGTTGATCCCTGTCCCATCGGCACCGGCAACGTTGTCGAACTACACGCCATGAGACTCGTCTTTACCGCCCTCGTCGTCAAGATCCTCCTGACGACGAGCTTCGATGGATACGACGACGAGACGATGGACGTGGACGAGGAGACGACAGCCGAAAATATCGACTGGAACAACGGAGAATCCATGGCGATTCTGATGCTGACCAAAGCACTGAACATCTCGACTGGCAAACTGACACCGAAGGACATATGGAGTCGCGTGAAGGACTGCTGCTTGCCTTTCCTGCGATGCTGCACTCTTTACGCCCATTATCTCACCGACGTGCCCGCACCTGTCGAGTTCACCGAGAAGGGCGGTGACACCTTCGAAAACATGTGTAAATATTTGGGCCTACCCGAGACGTGCGAGGAGATGTTTCACTCGGAGAAAATCGTGCGATTGGCCGTCGAGTGGTCGCAACATCCCGATATGGAGGAGGAAAAGAGCAAGACGACTAAGGAGCCACTCAAGATCAACCGGCTAGTGGAGCTACCCGAGGACTACAGCGAGCTCATGAACACCGTATCGATGTTCGCCTGTCCCAACAGCGACAAGGAGGACTCGCGTAATCCCACAATGTGCCTCGTATGTGGCGACATGTTGTGCTCACAGAGCTACTGTTGTCAGATCGAGCTGAACAAAATGCCGGTGGGCGCGTGCACATATCACGCGAACGAGTGCGGTGCTGGTATCGGTATGTTTTTGCGCGTGCGCGACTGCGAGATCGTGTTCCTGAGGAGTCCGAATCGCGGTACCTATGTATGTCCACCCTACTTGGACGAGTACGGCGAGACTGATCAGGGCTTGCGTCGTGGCTATCCATTGAAATTGTGCAGGGACAAGTACATGAGATTGAATCAAATGTGGCTGTCACACGGTCTTTACGAGGTCATCACCAGGGCAATCGAGGCTTCAGCCACGACTTCAGGCCAGTGGCAACACCTGTAATTAAATCATTTGTGCAAGCTAGAAGGATTTTATTATATTGCGAGGCGAGAAGAGGCAGCCGAGGCTTCTTTTTTCCGCTCTGAGAAATTGGATGGTCGTTGATCTTTCTTATTGTTAATTTTTTTACCCGCATAGATATTCTTGCTTTTCATAACGACGTAGTTAAGTACGAAAAATTTTCTATTGTACCGATACGACAAAGTAGATTCTTTTTGTTTTATTCTTTCTGTAAGATATATATATATATATATATAT
>UELV01180115.1:12328-28185 GCA_900490015.1 Megastigmus stigmatizans
ATATATATGTGTGTGTGTGTGTATGTATGTATGTATGTATGTATACATGTATATATATATATATATGTGCATAAATTATCAAGCTTTTATAAATGACAAAAAATAAGCAGCGCAGAACTTTAAAAGTGGCGCCTTTTTCTTTTTGTTCTCTTGTTATTGATATTGGTTGTTTTGTTTTGGTTGTGTTTTAGTTGAATAAGCAAGAAGAAAATTAACAATCGAAAAATCAATAAATAAAGGACGTCACTCAAGTGCACATGGCAATGTCGAAAATTACCATAATTTGAGAGTCTCAGTTAGTATTATGATTGTTTATTATAATTATTTTTAATTTATCAGAGACGTCATTATTCGTCTCTTCTACTCGGTGAAAATTGTAAAGTAGAGAAGAACGAAATGTACATTTAAATGATCGGATATTATATAATGTTATGACCGTTTCACATTGTTTCAAAGTTTACTGGTCATTCTATTATTAGACTTATAATTTTTATTATTACTATTATTATTATAATAACTATCATTAATTAATGTACTATATTAATATTATATATTATTTACATCATCATTGCATCACCAATGCCATTTTGTAACTTTTTAAGAAAATATGGTCATCCATTGACTGGTTACCTGTGTATATGAAACTTTTAATCGCCAGCTCTTAGGTATCGCTACAAAATTTGGTATGAACAGTAACTTTCAATTGAAAAAAAAAAAGTTTTGAGGCCAATAGCTGAGATGAAAATGTTAATAATTAGTAAAGGTAAAGCAGGGCTAACATAACTGATAATAAGTATTTTGTAAAATTAGCATTCAAAATTATTAAACATTACAAAATGTTTTCATGTTACCTTTAAAACTTTCAATAAATTTCAAATTTATAGTTGCTTTATCTAAATATTTTATATAAAAAAAAACAAAACAATTCAATGTTTTCACCTCAAATTTGTACAACTATTCTTTTGAATACAATATGTCAAAAATATTAGTATATAGTTCAATTTTTTATATAATTCTTAACGAACAGAAGCTGATCTATTATTGCAATCGTAAATGTTTCCAAATATTAAACGCTTCTATTACATAAGCTATTCTTATAAATTGCACAAAATTGAAAATATTTTCATAAGTTTGGTTTTTTGCAAACAAACGTTTTTTATCAAGTGAAAAAGTAATTCATCGAATACAAATACAAAAAAAAGATTTTGCATAACATTTGTGATTGTTATATTGAATGAATTATTTTAATTTACTTTTGAAAATGATGTTTAACTATATCTAGTTTTTGTGAGCGGGCAACCAAGTTAAAAATTAAGGAATCAAATGAGGAAAATCATGTTTTACACTACATACTTTTATTGCTTGTAAAATAAAATTCATATATATATATATATAATTTGAACTATTATCTGACTTGAGAAATCTTTATAAAAGATGAAAGTGCGTTTTAAATATTCAATATTCGAGTATATCGTATGCTAGAACTTTAAATGAGCAATAAAGACTTAAATTTTCTATCAGATTACAGGTAAGTGCGATATTGTTGCATTTAATTAGATTGTAAAAAAAATTATTTTCTGAATATTGCAATTGGCTGAGAAAAAATTTGATTGTAATGTTTCTTTACATAATGCTAACTGTTCGAGAAAAGAAGAAAAATGTAGTACAATATTTAATTATATGATACTCTTAACTATGTTCTAAAAAATAAAATAACGTGTTTATCTCTGTATATTGTCGCTTATTTATTTTTTCATTCAAAATGGGTTGAATGTACGATTGATAAATTATTTGTTAACTTTTTTAGTACTTAATGGATAGAATGTTGATAGATTAGTTATATAAAAAATGACTTGTGATAACAATATTTTTCTAATAACTATCAAACAAACTAAAATTCTAAATAATTCTAAAAATAACATTTTTTTTTAAAATAATATTTTCGATTTAAATTTTATTATTTCTTATTTATCTCCGTGCTTGTGTGTATATGTACATAAATCGTCTAATAAAGTGTTTTAATCTTTGAGAATGTAAAGAAATGTACAACTTGGTATTTGGATTTTTTATGTGAAAGCATCTGCATGGATTGAAGTATTTTATAATCCTGCAAGCAGGTTTATTTGCAAAGTGAAAATTTCGTTCATTTAAAAAAAATTATAATTTCATTGATATTGGCAAACTTCATACATGTATCTTGCCGCTTGACTTTCTCTTCGTCTTAATCAAACGATAATGCAATAAATTGTATTTACTTTTATTATTTAAAAATCCTGTGGATTATTTTATGCCTCGGGGGAGATTTGTTTAACTTCGGTGCCATTTTAGGTAGGTATTTGACTCAAAATAATGCCGCGCAATTCTTACGGTCGCATGAATTTCGATTTGTAGGTAGCGGTACTATTATTGCAAGATTATGGAGAGCACCTTTCGAAAAGTATTCAATAATAAGAGCAACTGCAGATTGTAATAAACATTGCTAAGTGAACAAAAAAAATTTATTGATCCGCTATTTGATTAAATGTAACGGCCAATAATCGCTTTTCAGAATTAAAAACTTTATTTTTGTTTTAAATCTGAATTTATATGATCCTTCAATTATAGGATAATTGCATTTTTACTGCATTAATTTCAACATTACTTTAAATCTGTCAAATCATGAATTGCCGTTTCATTGTGATAATCTTGAACTTTTCAATCATTTTGAAAATTGAAAGTCTTTTCGAAATGTAGAAAGTCAATTATAATTGAAGTGTCACGTCTGGAAAATGCTACGTCAGTACTAAAATATCTACTTCATTCATTTTGAAAATGAAATGAAATTAAATATAAGCTCCTTATATAAGGTATTAAACGGAAGAACAATAAACATTTCAATTTATATAAAGATACTAAATGAATGGGCTTGGCATCATTATCAAAGTTACGAATGTTATAAGTAAGTTACGAGTAATTATAGATATTACGCGGTGGATTGTCATGGTTAGTTGCGTTTTTTACAACCCACTACCAATTGCTATTTGGATCTTTTAGACTACAATTTTATATATATATGTCTGTATAAGCAGATTTAAAAAAAATTAAACTCTTAATATAAGCTTAAATATTCGTTAAAAATTTTAAATTCGTGACTTTCCTTTCCTTTTGAAAATTCAAGCATTGACGTTGAGAACTATATTTTTTTAGGTTTACACGAAAGCTTTTGTTACCTAATAAAGTTGGAACAGTGACAGCTTACATTTCTCTAGTTTGTTTTAGTTCACAATGCCACGATAATTGAAACAAAGAACGGAATTTAACTGATAAACATCAGAAAAAATAATTACTTTAATTCTTCGCTTTCTCATGATTATTTTAAAGAGAACGTGCGATCTTTATTTACATTTCCTTTGAATCTGCACATACCTTTTTAGACGAATAAATATTATGTTAGACGAAGAAATTATTCTTTAGGTATATAGATAATATAGTTTTAAACAATTATACATATATTTTGTATCATTTTTGTATAAAATAAAACAGGTAAAGTTATTGGTTAAATATATATTAATTAATACTTATATAAACTATAATTATACTGACCTGTGCAGGATTAAAATAATACAGTTTAAAATAATTCCTGAATAAATTATTAAAAAGTTTTTTGTTCTCAACCTTATAATTATTAAAAATTATAAAAAATTAAATTAAAAATTCTGCGAATTTTTTCGTGCTATAGCAATGTAAGGAATCTTGTGAGAATTTTTTTGAACATTATAAGCGTTCGTAAAAGTTATACTCAGAAAACATTTATTGTAATTACTAATTAACATACCTGCCTAGCTACTTATATATTTTTTACTTTTTTATACTGCATTTGTTTTATTAATTATTTTTAAATGCAATAAGAATGTTTCAAGAATGTTTCAAATAGTCCTGGCTTTATGATAACTTGTTTATGATAATGTATGTACTCATGATTGAGTCCTAATCGGTAAAAATTGGTCCACTGCTCACAAATAATCATATATCCCTTATTTTTCAGCAACTTTTACAGCTGCGATTTAAATTTCACCGAAAAAGTAATGTATATATACATCATGCAGCTATATACCCTCGTCGGTCAGTTGACCAATTTTCACACACAGATGAGATTCCAATTTAGAGCGCGAACTCGAGGAAAATGACGCACAGAACAAATCCATCGGTGCCGAACAGGATCATCTCGTCAATGCCTGTATCGCTCGCAGTGCGTACCACGAAAATTTCAAATCTCATTAAGCGCTAGAAGCATTAGTACATCAGCAGCAATAGCAGCGCAATAAAGAAAGTGGCTTCACAGTCCAGGCTAATGAGTACAGAGTACTTAACGCCGCGGCGCACACTGACTAGGGAACTGGCAGCGATGCGACGCTAACATCAAGTGCGCGCGATCGCTCGACTTTCAAAACAAAACAAAAAACACCCAAGAAATCCCAAGTCTGCCGAGTGAAGCCACCTTTTAATTAATTCAATATCGTTAACGGATCGCTCGATCGCGTGTATTATTGAGCAACGATATACATTCCACGCGAATCCAGGATAGATTCTCCGACGCATAAATCCACTCGAAGAACTCGATATACCATCCCTCTTTGCAGTTATAAAGTCTCCAAGGATCTTTAAAACACGCTTACGCAAAGAATCGCAGCGGCGGCTGTGGCATACCGATCAACTTATACATATGTACACACACGAGAGCGCGTAGCGTTAAATCGGCTTGCAAGCTGCAATAATAATAATCGAGTGTGTGTAGGGAATCGCACGGGTCGCCCCACTCGTGCAGCAGCAACGGAGCCGCGCGTGTATATGGCTGGAGGCGCGCGACACGAGTCCGCCAGTTGTATAGAGACTGCGACGGTGCGTGAGTTGTCGGCGGTATAGGCGTGCGCGCGCGTGAGTGTGTCTTTCCGGGCGAGCTGCAGCGGCAAAATGACCGGTTCACCGTTTAACCAGCTGTCCTGGCCTATGGCGCTCGGTCTCATCCTCGTCCTGACGATACGCGGACACAGGGTCGAAGGTAGCGGCACCAGTTTGGCGGCCGGTGGCGGCAACGACACAGAGGCCAAACTCGCCAAACTCGTCAAGATATTCAGCAAGCCCGGTGCATTTAGTCAGGTATATATATATATATATATATATATATTACAAGACGTTCGCTATACCGATTTCGCTAAATACTTATATAGTATCCGAGAGAGAGAGAGAGAGAGAGAGAGAGAGAGAGAGAGAGAGAGAGAGAGAGAGAGAGAGAGAGAGAAAGGTGTTTAAATTTAGAAAAAGAACGACGCGCTGAATAGCTGCGTGATTTATGCGCGTTTAATTTGAATAAGAAATAGAAGCTAATGAGGCTGCGTGTATCCGTTTAATAAATCTTGCGTGTGTATACTAAGCCCGCTGTATAATTAAAATCAAACAACGCGACGGCTGAAGTTTTTTCACTGAATAACTCCGCTATATGGTAAAATCAACACTGTGCTGCAGTTGTTCTTTCAGAGGGAGGGTAATAAAATCTTTCTAGGAAACACTGTATTAATGATATATGCGCTGCGTGGACACTTAAAGACGGCACGCGAGGAGTAATTTGTGCGAGTAATGGCAAACAATTTATATTCACTTCCTGGACAAATTGTCGCCAGTGCTAGTAAACGCAACTTTTTTGAGCGTTGAAATGAAGAGAATTAAATGATTTTCCCATTCTGTTTCATAATAGCGTATTATATGTACCTATGTTTCATGAGGAAGGATCGATATCGCTAAATAGCGCCGAATTTTCTTCTATCGAAGCATTCCAATTTGAAAAGCTCATAACATGTAAAGTTGCATTGCACGAAGACGCTTCTGCGATCAAATCGTAGGGCTTTTTCACTGCTGGAAATAGTTTATTCGGATGCGTGAAAAATCACTATTAATCGATGCAATTGACTTTAATAAATTTATTTGAGTATCAAGTGAATTTTAATGAAATTTAGTGAAATCGGATGAAATATTATTTTCAACCCGATTCATTAGCGATTATCAATATTTGAAACTAGATATTCCAACGATCGCATCCCTTCGATACTCCGTGCAATTTCAAAAAGCCTATCGAGCGCAACAAAACTCTCCAAAGCATCGTAGCCAAACAGGAGATACCTAATTAAATCCTGCAGTTATACATGAACACGCGCGATCGTCCAAGTGCGCCGCAGCGGTAGCAGCAGCAGTGCTGAAACCTATATATTATCACCCAGTCTACATTATTCGGCTAACTTTTTCCAGATCGACGCGATATTCGGGGAACAGGAGACCAGCAGCTCAGCACTAACTTTCTCGTCCTCCTCTTCTGCGACGACGTCGAGCTGTCCGGACGGCGAGGAAGGCTTGGAATGCAGACGCGCGGAGGCGCGACGCTCCGTCGATTGTCCCCGAGGTAAACACCCACCCACCCACACACACACACACACACATCGTCGTATTTCCGCGTTCATTCCCATTCACCGGCTGGCCACGGCTATATACACTGACACAATTGATGTGTACCGCGCGGCACCACCAGCTGCCCTTGACAGCCAACGTCGAGGCTTCTCGGATATAGCCGCTCCCGAATCCGTGTGCACACTGTGTGTGTCTGTGTGCAGAGTATATGCCTTCACCCTCGATCTATCGCTTTAAATTAAATGCATACATCTGATATGTATCGAATTCGAGTGCGCATATATTGCGAAAATTCTTGCTTCGCGGGTCGCGTATATATGCAGTATACGCACATGCTTAAAAAGTGAGAGAGAATTCTCAACCGGTTTCTTCTTTTTCCTCGCATTTTGAGCCTTTGCGCGTCTATATATCTCTTTCGCTCCTTTTTCAAGCCTATATGTATACCGCGACGGCTATCGACCAGGCTTTTATGCAAGACCTCGCGGGAGATCGATTCACTCTCACTTTCGCGTATATATGTTTGTGGGGGATCCGTGATGGAAAGACCCCTTGGTGTGCGTGTACACACGCCTGTTGAATTGAAATTTCGAAAAAAGGAGGAGGTATGGAAGGTTACTTTTGAGCGTCGTACGTGCAAAATAAGAGGGGAAAAAAAATAGAGTTTCGAGGCGAAAGCGTGAAAGTTGACGATCACGGCTAATGATGGCTAAGTATGCGCGAGGCGAGACCGAAAGGATGTCGTTGATCTAAGAAATTCGTAATTTAATTGTATGTCGAAAAACAAGATGGTAAATTAATAAAAGTATAATTGAAATCGGTAAGAGAAATTTTAAGTACTTTATGCGCACGCGCAAGTGGACATTCCGTGTAATTCGATCTTTGAAACAGTATCCTCGTATAGTGCGAAAGATACTTTCAATTGAAAAAAGAGACATAAATTATGTTAATGAAATAAAGCTTTCACAGCGCTTTTACATAATGCCATCCGAAAACTGCTTTACATCATCCATGCAATATCTAGACCTCATTGCTCAACCCGTTACTCGCCTTTTTACTATAAAACAGAGCTAATACAATTCAATTTTTGCTTATCTCGCGTATCCCGAAAACTTTTTTTGAAAAATATACACAGTACACGACTATTTCGTAAACTAAAAATTTCAATCCAGGTTAAAAAAGAAGTCATGACTATAAAGGAAATGAAATAAAATAAACGTGTTTTAACAGGTGACTGCTACTGCTACAACTGTTCGAAAGCGGGTCCGGAGCTTTGGGCCTCTTGCTGCCGCGAGAGTTTGAAATGCTGCTCGCATTTGGCGGCCGCCTGTCGCACCTGTGATCAGCCTGTGCTCTATCCATTCTGCGCGAAACATTTCAAAAAGTGCCTGGGACAGCTTAACGACAAAAAGTCATCCTGAAACCATTCGCCAGCTTCTATATCGTTGATCAAGTGCTGTGCTGTACCAAGCGCATGAAGGAAACAGATAATTCCTATCGCTAATCAATGTGTGCACTGTAAATGTATTTGTACGAAGAAATAATAGATGTAGGCTACATTTTCAACGAAACATTTCTTAAATTATATATACCAGAGACGAACTCGTCAACTATTCTAATGGATTGGAATTTGTCATGCACATTTTCATGTTGATTGTAAAATGCTATTTATTGAATCTGCACCTAACGAGTGTAAAATTTTGTACCATAATATTTATATATATATATAATGAGTATTATAGAACGGATGCGCAAAAACATTTACAGTGTGCGATGTAGCATATGCAGCATTGTCTTATTTTCGGCGCAATTATTTACGTTGTAATTTGTGTATATCTGTATGTACATCGAATTGGAAGGTGTGTGCGGGCGCGCGCGCGCGCGTACGCAATGCAAAAAAAAGCTGGAATGACGACTGACGATTTTATAAACGACGGCATTGCATAACTCACTATTCGTCGGTGGGTATTAACCAACCCGCAGGCTTGAGTCGCTGCTTGCGGGATTTCTAAATATAGCCTTCTCGTATACCTGCTATATAGCTCAAAACAGCTTTCAAATAATTCTCTCCGTTGCGATGATTATGCACGCTTGAGAAAGCACATATATACGACACGCGCGCACATGCATATGCGTGCAGTGTATTCAAGCTCGAAAAAACGTTATACCGGAAGGATCATTTAGTTTCTGTTGTTTTTTTTTTAAGTAAAAATTTTTATTGTCAAACTAATTAAGTGCTATATAAAGAAGAAACTTATCGTATATGTACAAAATAACATTTTAAAATTAATCATTTGCCATCGTTGCAACGGCAAAGCTCAACAAACTTCCATTTACAGCAATGTTTTTTTTTACGTGCGTGATAAAACTGCGTTGGCACCTTATTTGAAACCGTCGAATTTTTCAGAAATCATATACATATGTGTATAAAAGACAACCCAAGGGAAATACAAGCACGACAACATTCGAGAGGAAATTGTCAATGTGATTGACCGAGGCCACAGATTTTTATCCAATGTGAATAAATTAAATTAGGACTAGTTTTTAACAATAACAAACATTGAACGTGTATTCAGAGCGAGTGAGCTACATTCGAGAAGGTTTACTTTAAGGGATAGCAAAAAAAGGTGAATAGTACATGAAATCGCGAGCGATCTGCTCATGTAAATAATTTTATTTACAGTTGCTTTTACCATAATTGATCAAAACTTCATTGAAATGTAAGATGCGATTTGTATAACTTATTTTCTAGAATAATTTAGATCAACAAAAATTTATTTATTTTGAAAATTTCCGCCCGTTGCCAAATTTACAGATCCGAAACTACAGTATAAAAAAGTATTAAAAAAATTCATATCCGCCTTTATGAGAATGAAAGGTCAACTACTTTTCCGATTCCTATTTCACCTTCAATCTGCTTGATTATCCTTTTGTATATGAAAGGTGTATTTTTTTTGAAAAAATAAAAAGCTTTTTTGTAATAATAATTTTCAAATATTTATAAACTTTTTACACCGAGTTTTTTTTTATATTTATAATAAACTTTGTTGAATTTCCCTGGAGTTCTCATAGACTTGACTCAATCACACATATTCATTTCATTTTCACCTCCATATTTGCTATTCGCACTTTTGTTTCAATACATTCAATACTATTGTACAAAACACAGAGATTCTTTTCTAATATTACGTGATTGCAAAGTATTTTTTTGTTAGCTACGACTTTATGTGCCCTATTATTTGTATTCAAATTGAGTTTAAAGTTCAAAAAGCTATTGCTTAATACAAAGAGAGACAGTTATTACTATTTTTACGTTTAAAGTTTATTTACTTGCATTATACGTATATCGAAAAAATGTCAAGACTATAGTTGCTTTTATTATTTAATGAGTGAGACACGAATGGCGAAGGGCGAGGAGATGCGGTCAGACACAGCCAGTCGAGAACAATGTTTCATGCTAAAATTTTTATCTCTTTATGAATAAATTGCTTGACCAGAATATAAACACAACAAACTTGAGAATAATGTCCTAAAATCTTGGGGTTTCACATTTTGTAATAACACGTACTTTGAGGAACCACACACGTATTTATGAAAATACAAAGAAAATCCATACTATTTTTATATATCACGCTTACGAATGTATCGCTTTAATTTGACTTCTGCATTGCCTCGTAACAGCAATTACTTAACACTGACCTTTATTAGTGCATGTAATTTTTCTGAAATCTTAGATTGCATTTTTTTTGTGATGCTTTCTTTACATAAACTTCGTGCGCGCAACATTTTTGTGTTACTTCAGAAAAGAATACATCATACAATTGTGCTAAACTTAACAAAAAAAACTCTGTTCATTCAAATACTTAAACATTGTATGAACAGAATTCCTCTATTACTTGTAACCATCTTCCATTCTTTAATATTCTTACTTGAGAAATTTTCAGAATTCGGAAAAAGTTATGATATACATAGAGTACAGGTACCGTCACTAGACACTTAAAGTTAGCATCAACAACAAAAAAATCAACTTATTCGTACCTATGGATAGCTTAGATGTAATATCTCGATAAACTCAATTGTTTACTGATATTGTTAGTCCGATTCATGTGATTATTATATTATTGTTCAAACTGATTGACGTCAATCGTTCAACCGTTGTTATGTTACATCTACTATTTCCCTAACATACAAACATTTTAATGGGGTGTTAATATTATTGAAATATTCAAATACTCTCATGATATCACGCATTATGCACTCGCTTTCACTTGTTCCGTCTTAAAAGAGCGAAAACTAACACATTCTCCACTTTTACTCTGTATTATCTATTTCTTTTTTTTTCTTTACACACAAAATGTCGGTATTAAAAAGAAGATTTAAATAAACGTATTCATCTAAGCAGTATGCTTTCTCATTTTTTTTAAATTAAAAATACACTAAACATTATTTGTCAATCTCAAGGAAAGTTGCATTCTTCAACTAAAAAAAAGAAGCACACTTTCGTTGAAGCAACACACGAAAGAATCACAGGAAATCTGTCTTTTCACTTTAATTCTCACTGCTCGTGTTGTGTGCGCCGCCAGTCGGCGATCACATGTCGGCGTTCGGAGTTGATCATGCAGGATTTAAGCTGGGACTAGTAGACGCCTGGTTACGTCTTCCAGTTGTGTGGATGGGCACGTGGCGGAGCCTGACTGCCCTGGCCTTGCGACGCCTGTGACGGTATCATGTCTAGCAAATACTGACGTTGAAGATCCGCGGCCTGGCGCTGCAGTTCAGCTAGGCCTTTGCCGCCAGCGGCATGTGCCATCGCCAATTGGTAAGGATACAGAAGCGGATTGAAAGGCGGTGGAATCACGTGAGCCGGTAATGGCTGGTGCTGTGATAGTCCCGGATTCTTGGCTAATTCTGAAATTATAGATAGCAATTATTCAATGAAATTTGAAGTGCTGAGTGATTACTTTTTATAATTCATAATATTAGATAATAAAATTAACGAACCTCGAAGTAATTGTTGTTGTAAGGCAGCAGCTGCCACTGAGGGGTGTGGGAACTTTCCACTCTCGGCTAATTTCACCAAAGGATGTTCTTGAAGTTTTGGTGTTGGTGGCGTGGGTGCCGGTGGAGGTACTTGAATTTGTGGCGGTGGTGCGGGTGGTGTTGCAACTCTTCTCGTCGGAGTAGGTGCCTTGGGAACTGGAATTGGCTTTGGTGGAGGTGGATCAGGACTGGGACAAGCCGCTTGCGCTAATCTTTCATCTATTTCCTTCTCCTGTTTCAAAGCCTTCACGAAAGCGGTTTTTAACCTGCAAAAACATTTAATTGAGTAATGCAATTTTCGTAAGAAAATGATACGGAAAAGTGACGATTTGATAAAATAAATTAGGCTCTCAAAATAATTTTCTTTACCGATTAGTGTGCTCAGCCTTGAGTGCCTTTTTAACGTTAGTTGTTACGCAGTGTTCACAAATCACGCGTGGATCGCGACCAGCCGCAGGTCGTTGGAAGGTCGCATGCTGACCTTGTGGACCATCCTTTTTATTACTATTTGCTGGTTTTTCCCATTTCCAAACTGGCGTAAAGTCAGTCTTACATTGTGTACATTCAAAAGGTTCTGGCGGAGGTGGAATAGCCGGTTCCTTGGTGATAAAATCTACCACATGCTCCAGACCGACTAAGTAAATAAATTCGGCATTCGAAGGACTTGGTACAAAGTGCATTTCCGGTGGTGGCGGTTTTGGTGGCGGTATTTGCAATAGCGTCTTTTCCAACTGTTTTCTAAGAGCTTGCTTAGCAGCTGCTTGGCGTTGTGCGGGAGTTTGGCTGTCTTCCCGTGACCTTTCCTGTAAATTCCAAAGACATTAATAAATTTGACAAGTTAATACACAATACAAGCTTTCAAGTTCAGCACTTTGCTCAAATTATTGTCAATACGTCTAGAGCTAAAGAAAAAAAAGAAGGAAAAAACAACAAACATTACATGGTACAGCCTTTAGAAATACAAGCAGCGTTTTTTTCACAGAGATAGATTGCTTTAAAAAGTTTGCACTACATAAAAAAAAAAAAATAAAATTAAAAACGTTTAAAATTCTCTGTTAAACTAAACATGAATCGTCTTATCGAGAGTACCTGTTCAGGGATCACAGGTGCATTTAGAGGTGCAGCAGGCTTATTTTCCTGAGGTCCAATAAGCTGTTTCACATGTACACATAAGTTATTATCAATTAATCTACCAATTAATTGTACCTTTGACTAATATTAGAAATGAATCTAATAATAATTAATTTCTCCTTTAAATTTTAAGTATACAAACTTAATTTTTATATTTGCTTTTTTTTAAATTATAGCTAGCTTATAATTAAGTATGAAAAATTGACGACATTTACTTTTGATTGTACTTGGTGTGCCGGGGACGGCGTTGGATCTTTCGTGGACCTCTCAGTTCGATCAGCCGGAGGATGATAGCTAGAAACACTTGGTGTTGTACTCGTAGATCGTACTCTTGGATGAGGTGGCTGTGGAATAACCATATTCGGCGGCATTCCAGTGGTTGAAATTGTATTTCGTCCAGCTGTAGGTGGTAATAACATACCAGGTGGAGGTGCATGCAAACTACTGCTTCTGCTTGGAGCAGGTTGTCCTCTTAAAAGTGGCGGAGGTGCCTTTCCAGTCCTATGACTATAAAAAAATGAAATAAATAAAATGTCATTGTGAAAGCATGTAAGATTGTGCATTTGTTTGAACATCATACCTATGAGTTGTTACTGGTTGACAAGTGACTGGAGGTGGTAATTTGCTTGGAACTTTTGGCACAGCTGCAATATTTTCCTTTAGCTGCTGCGATTGCCTTAGTTTTTTCAAAAGTACCAATTTCATCTCCTCTGACCTTAAATCTTCCTTGAGCTTTCTTAAAGTTCTTTCTCGCTCAGCCAGTTCATCGGAAGACAATTCTTTAATTGGGAGAAGAGGTGGCATTTCAGCTGTAAAAAGTAATACAAAACTTGTATACAGTGGACTCAAACTAATCGTAAGTTTTAAACAATTTTTACAATGACTCTTTTAATCTTTATATCCAATTAGAAAAGAATTAGTAGAACTTAAAATTGTATATACCTTCATCACTATCAGATGCATTCCCATTTAAATATCCATTCATCCTTGGCTCATCAGGACTCTCCGCATAACTTCTTTCTGTTCTGGGCCTCAAGTTACGTCGAGGCCTACGATCATCTCCTGACTTTGGAGCCAAAATCCCTCTAGAGGAATTTTGAATATTTCTTGGTTCAGGCATGTTATTGTCTACACTGGGACTAGTAGTATAATTCACACCCAAATCTAATGGTGGACCTGCATCATTGATTGAATTAGCTGGTACAGTTGGTGATTCTCTCCTGTTGCTACTTCTAAACAGAACATTTGCAAAATTAACAACATTCCAACATTAGAAACGTGCTTATATTAGCGTTAAATTGAAAAATTACCCGACACTTAAATCGACAACTGCATCGCCATCCAAATCCATGGCTTCCATACTTTAGTAATCCTGTAATCAGAAAAAAAGATACTTGTAAATTCCTCGGAAATTTAAAAATCGTAAAAGAAGCAATGCCTGTATATACATGCACCTGTAACCCCCCCGCCGTATCGATGCTTCTTTTCTCTTTCTAACGCGAAGAAATTTTCTCTACTCGCCGCAACATATTCTCTCTCTTGCTGACGGAACCGATAACGGTAACGCAGCACTCGATCGCAACAGGGTATAGTTATGCCATTATCGGCGCCGCGCGACTCTTCCTCTCTCTGTTACGCGAGAGATGCTCAGTTAACCGCGCGATTCCTCATAACAGCCGTTCCCTTTACCTCTTGCAAAGAGCTTATACCTCTTTCCAGTAAAGAAAGCAGCGATTACGAAAAATCCCGATGCGCTGGAAAAAAAAGAAGAGCTACGATAATATAGCAATGCTGCAATTATATGAAAAGAGCTACTCGACTTTCGAGCGCGAGACAAACCTAACCTCCAGACTCCAGATGCGCTTTTGGCGCGTGTGTGCGTGTAATGTGTGTCGTCGTCGTCGTCGTCGTTGCGACCTTGTTGGCGGTGGCACTTTTTTCCGTGCGACCGACCCCGAATATATCTGTATCTCTCTCTGTCTTTCTCTTTCTCCCTATTTCTTTCGATGTCGTACCGAGTCTGACTAAAGTCTAACAATCATATTAACTTTTGCACTTGTAAGTGTTAACTGTTTAGAAACCAATCGCGCCCTTCATCTTATCCGCGAACATGCAAAAACACAGTACCTACATCCAATTCGCTGCATCGAAACTAATTCTCAAGAATCATCTATATAGATACATTATACACGTATGTTCCAAATGCTGAGCGCTTACAGTATCACTATATCTGCACATACCTGTATACATATATATAGTACAACTATATACATGTATAAACTGTCTCTCTCGAATCTAATGCATAGCGGCGATACATAACGGCGAAACCAAGTCAACGACAATAAAGCTGCCCGCACCGAGCGAGAGGGACGTACAAAAACAGATAAAGATGAGAAGTGCCTTCTCTCTTTCTCTCTCTCTCCCACTATCTCTCTTTACGTAGTATAGCCGTGAAGGCGACAAGCGTATGTCGGTATATACATATACCATGTGCGGAAAGCGGAACCGAGAGACAGAGAGAGACAGAGAGAGACAGAGAGAGAGAGAGAGAGGGAGAGAGAGAGAGGGAGAGAGAGAGAGAGAGAGAGAGGAAAGCGAATCAGAGAAGGCAGCAAGAGCGGATTGGGTCGGCGGCAGGCAACGCTGAGCTGCCTCTGACCGGGTGGGGGAGGTATAGAAGAAAATACTCATGGCTTTTCCAATTTCACGCGCAGGGAAAAAGAACCGAAAGTGCGCAAGAGAGACAGAGAGAGAAAGAGAGAGAAAGAACGACCAAGCGAGTGAGTGGCAGTGGTCAACGGGGGAAATGAGGAGATGCGAACTTAGAGCCTATAGAGAAGCAGAACGATGTATGCATGCATGTACATACGTTATTGAAAAGTGGAATGCGGAAAACGGAAGAGGCCGCAAGGGCGACGAAATGTCTGTCAATTTTCCTACTGTCTATGCAGTGTCCCTTTAAACCAAAAAACTATTCTTTTCGTGGAAAAGTCTCGAGCTTCTGCGCTTCAGATTAGGTATCCCGTTTATTTGCAGAATATCGAGAATATTTAGAAGTTTCGTTTGACCACGGTGTAATATATGAGACTTTTTTCTTTAGTCCTTTAGCTGCCTTTCGGTGTACATGTTGTATGTACTTGTCAGTGGTTGGCCTTCGTTGCGCTTCGCAAACTCTCTCTCTCTCTCTCTCTCTCTCTCTCTCTCTCTCTCTCTCTCTCTCTCTCTCTCTCTCTCTCTCTCTCTCTCTCTCTCTC
>UELV01180122.1:12698-31234 GCA_900490015.1 Megastigmus stigmatizans
CCTTTCGTAGCAAAATATCGCGCCGGCGCGAGGACTAGATTGCACGCGAACGTAAAAAAGCAAAAAAGGTAAAACCCGCGCGTGGTCCCGTCACGTCATAACCTCCGTAAAAATTCCATATTTTTCTCCTTTATCGACGAGCCTTCAGCGAGACCGATTTTATGTTTCTTTTTTTTTGATCTCCCACGATATTTCATCATCGTTCTTCTATGCTTCTCTATTGTCATTGTCGGCCTACCGAAATCCCGTTTTGCTCGGTCGGTAAGTCATCGAATTGATGACCGTTACAGAAAAAAGGGCCCTTTGCTGTTTCTCTTCTGTACTGATGCTTTCCTTTTACTCGGACTTGATTTCTTTCTTTTGTTGCCTTCGGCGATAGGCTTGCAGATAAAAGTCGTAGAAGAGCACGAAGAAGATCGTCGAATGGAGGAGCAGCAGAGCGGCAACGAGTTTCGGGTAGCCGCAGTCGAATATTAGGGCCTGGGCACTATGCACAAACACCAGGAAGAATTGGACCTGAAAAGCGTATAGAAGGACAAAAGATTAGTCATTACCAAAAGGGTTTCATTATTGTTTTCGGAGGTTTACCCGCTTTTTAGAGAACGGAGATGTAAAAGAATAGTTTTTTTTTACCGACTGAGCGAGAATATTTCACCAAAACATTATACGGATCATAATATCCATTTACCGATGATTTGTTTTACCGAATTAATTAGTTTTATGAGTATTTTTCCGTTCTATGAGTATTTTTGCAAAAATTGGAAACAGTCATTTTATAGCTGTATTTATTGCTTTTAATTAATTTAATTTTTATCAGTAGATTTCATTCACAATGGTTTTTTAAACTATTTTTTGTCCAGAACGTTCTTTAACCTAAGAGGATGTGTTATGGTTGGAAAGATTTCTACTTTACCGGTTCTTGCAATTAGCGAAATATATAAAGATATAGAGATTAGTTTTTTCATAGAGATTTTTGCCTCGGAAATTTCGGCGACAAAAATCTCTGTGAATTATGAATGGAATGTCATGAAACTTGGATCATATAATGATTACATCGTTACCGAGATGGTGACAGAGTTTTTTCCAAAAATTAATCTCAATATTTATATATTTTGTTAAATGCAAAAACCGGTAAGGTAGGAATCTTTCCGGTTATAGCTCATCCTCTTAAAAATACGTCGGAGTACCTGTTTTACCAATATCGGTGCTACCTTATTCAAAGTTCTTTAAAACAAAGTACTAAATTCACATGATACTTTGCATAGATATTAGTTATGCATAGGGGAAGAGAGGACATCATTTTTCTGAACTGAATACATTAGTTTACCGACATTAAAAATATATATACAAAAATTTTTTAAATAAAATAGACGTAGGTGTTTGTAAAATTAGTAGTAGAGAATAAAAAACATAATGATATTTCATGTTTTTTATAATTAGCTGATGTATTAAAGTAAATTAAAATAATTTAAAATTATTACTTATTTCCGACACGTAACATTTTTGAAGAACCGATACATATAGATAACTTTCGCAATTTAAAAAAAATAAGGATATCATTTCGTAACACAATTTGATAATTTTTATTAATTAAAGTAAATGTTAATTTCTAAAACACAGTGTCATATATTTACAAAACTGCAGGTACTAAAATGATATTATTTATACCATCCAAATGAATACAGTACCTAACTTTATTAATGAAATTTAATCTTGGTTTCTAACTTGTAGGTATATTCTCGACCATACTATCTACATAGCTTAATAAATCAAAGAAAGTGAGTATTAAAAAATCAATCAAGGCTTGCAAATTTAGAAGCTTCGTATATAGTTATTGTAAAAAAAAATAACCATAATAAGCTAACAATAATACACACATACTAAAACAGGATTGCTAAGCTCGAGATAGAGAAGTTAGGCATTGAATCAGCATGTACATTCACATAAACCTGCCTCTTTTTTCCCCATTGGAAAAATGCAAAATACGCGAAAGCGATTTCTTCACCGAGTCAAAAGAAGAAAAACATTGCCTGCCTTTTCCATGGGTCGCACTTATACGTATACATCAAGGAATTTCTTGGCGCATTTATTATTTTATTCTCTATCCTCTCGTCTCCTCTTTATCGGAATTTCTTTATTTTAGAATTTACACGATTTGTAAAAGTTGGCTATTCGACTTGTAATAAAGTTTGTTACCTAATTTGCAGGCATTAAAAATCCTCGTAATATGGTGTAAATTAAAAATAATACATTCGGAGATAAAAGCTCACGCTAAGGATGAATCGAGCGATTTTTTAATCTAACCTGCAGTCATAATTATAATACGGTTCTTAGTTTCAAATTTACAAACGATACATACGCCACTTTTTCCGCGCTTATTGCCCTTAACGGGTGAAAAAATGATAATATGCACGAGGTACAAAAGTGTCATTCAGAGCCGATAGGTAAACTCCGTAGGCCGGTCCCCAATTGTTATTCTTCTTCTTTCATCCAGCATGATCCAGTGCATCGAACATTTAACACGTCCCAGCTTGCATTGAAACTCACGCACTGCACACATAGGTCCAGTATACGTATATATTGGAATGCCAAATCGTTGCGACAGCTCGAGTATAAGTAGTAGAAGTTAGTCGCGCGCGCCGTGCAATAGTCTAGTCAGCTGTGTCGTGTGTGTGCGCGTGTGTATAACGGAGGCAGTGCCGAGTGCAGAAGCCATAAGAGAGAAAGAGAGAAACACCAATATTGCCCAACGGATACGCGTTCTTTTCACTCTTTCCCCTCCCCTGCATGCGATACCTATGTGCCGCGGAAATTTTGCCCGACCCCACGGCCCTCCCTTATTACTTATACACCATCTATACTATTCGACTCTCTGTGTATGTACATATACATCTGTGTCCGAACCAGCACTCCGCACGTAAAGGAATGCTCGAGATTGTAAATAATTATTGTCAAGGGCTAGAGCACTCGAGTCTTAGTTAAGGTCTGGCGCCTATATATGTTTTTGGCATTCCGATAGTGGTGATTGAATGCTAAATAGTATTTGGGGCTACGGAATTGCAAATGCGCGCGTACCGGCAGCTCTTACAAAGCTCTCCTCTTCGTTTCTTCACGTTACATGAATTGTAGTTAGATTTTGCAGTCGACTGTTTCGAACTTCTGAATATTAGGTGAAAGTTGTTTTTAACGATGACTCATACCTTTGATTAAGTCAAAAAATCACTATTGCAGTCCATTTGATTGTTTAATTATAAACCACAATTATTTTGAATAAATTTCGTGGGATCCCTTATTTAAGTAGATAAATTTATGAATATTAATATTGATGTTCTTATATAGCATGAAATTTACTTATTATATCGTTAACTTGTTAATTCATTTGACTTATTGATTGAAATCTACGTTTCCTCTAACTATATGTATATATACACTCTCTACCCGCAGAGAGAAATTCCCGTGAAAACTTACTTCATGCAATTATAATGTTGCCACAAACTTGAAATACGATGTACTTAAGTGCTCTATAAAACAAATGTTGTGACTAATATATCCAGTAATTCGTGCAGAGGTTTGGCCAATACTCGCGCACGCGAAACCGATCTAGTCGATTTCAAAACACTTCATTTCCGCAAACCTCGATGTATCAAACCTCCGCTAGCACTTATAACATATATATATATATCCACGAAAAGGAAAAAAAAATATCAACTATAGCAGAAAAATATCAAGAATGATGTATTAGACATTGGCCAACCGCTAAGACTAATGTTCGATCTTTTGCATTTCGTGTATACAAAAAATACTTGCGTTCGCGCGTACTCGTATCGTTCTCGTATTACTCAAAAAGTCTGGAGGATTAAGTAAATCGGTGTCTGCATCGATAAAGAAAAAGAAAAAAAAAGTGAAAACGACGCGCGAAACGCGTAAAAGCCAGTACACAAAAGGCCAAGCCAGTCGATTATAACTTTTCGTAAGTGTAATAATAAAGTTCGATGCCGCAATTTATAAAAGGGTAATGCGCGCTTGCGCTGCACACCTGGAACAACTGATGGTGGAAGGTACAGTAATGTGTGCGATCGAGAGAGCCCGAGGAAATTCGGTGTTGCGAAAACGGTCAGTTGGAAAATCGGGTGCGAGCCGATTGAAAATCACCGCTGACACACATTCACGACTCTATAGACTATGTGTGCACGTGTGTTTCGGTGTACTCACATGTATACACCCGGCCGTTCACTTTTGAGGTCATAAGCGCGCGCGCGCACTTCGAATTATTCGACTTGGACTTGCGCAATTCCGGTTCTTATCCCCGGGCTTCTACTATATATTATAGATTTATACTTATATACACTTGCAACTCTTTTATATGATTTAAAAAGTTCATTTGATCTATCGATATCATTGTATAATAAATACGTACAAGTGCATGAATATCAAAAATCCACTTCTTAATACATAATGCGTAGGTAGTAGCATTGATAGTGATTGTTTTCATTGATAAATTTTATTTGGCGCTTTTTCAATCGAATAAGTACTTTTTTATGAGTATCAAGCAATGTAGACTATATCTATATCTGTATATATGTGGGATAGTGTGACGTTGAAAAATTTTTCTTAATGGATTTTAGAGATTGTTAGATACGAAATCCCTGGGTGCGGCTTCTTTGGTTAATTTTATATTTTACTTCAATAAACTGATGGTTGAACATTTTTTCTGCATTCCCTGCACTCAGTCACTTTCATATTCTGCGGATAAGAATTCAACAGATACTGTATCTTTTCAAATACTTTGCCATAGAATAATAATAATAATAATAAGCATAATCATACAGCTAATTCAAAAAAGGTTCATTTGTTTTCGATAATCGGAAATTTGTCAATTGTTATTTAAACAGGAATACATTATTTCTGAAGCTTAAAATTTGTCATTGAAATCACTTATTTTCAAATTAACATTGCTTATTTTTAAATAGTATTGTTCAGGTATGTATTATTAACACATATCTCAACATTATTTTACAAAATGTTAAATTATATGCTAATTTGATTCCATGCATTGCATATCTGGACAAGTCGTAATAAAATAAAATCCTTATGTCGCCAATTGCTAGAATAGAAGTGCTGAGATTTTACGAGTTAAAATGAATGGCTGCAGAGTGCAAATGTTATTTGAGAGCTGAGGTGGACGCTCACAGCGTGTTCTTAATATTTCATACGCTCTCAAAACGTTACAAATAATAGGTTAATAATATTTATGCTTTCTAGATAAATACATTGCTGATACCAATAATTTGAATATTATTTAAAAAAATTAAATTTTATATTTATTATTACTTATGTTAATACTTGGCTTTCTTTTATCAATGAAAATATAAATTTCCATACTTAATTGTTTGTTATATTTATTAAATCAGAGTCAAGTGATGTATTCGCGAAATTTCCATGTAAATTCTTTTATGATGTTAACGTTGTAAAGTAATTGGAGTTTTTTAAAGCGTAAGAGTCCAGGCTCAAATAGCAGAAAACACCAGATTTTAAAACGATGCCTCCACTTAATATGTAATTTTGTCCTTATGCTGCATCTTCACCGGTCTCGACTCTATAATTTTTCTCGAGTAATGTATCATTCAAGTCACATGATTTTGCGCCCATTAAATTTGTATTAAATTATTATTTGTACAAATTATTGCTCGGCTAGATAGATTGTTGTTAATTATGAAAGTATAATGATAATAGCATGATAATGAGTTTAATTTGCTTCGACTTGTTAGGCGTAGTTCTTTTAACACTTGCACAATGGGAAGTTTTAAAACATAATATTGCACATGATATAAAATTACATCAAAAATTACTTTATATTACTATATAATTTTACTTATTGCGGTACGAGTATCAGATATTTACTTTACGAAAGTTGTATACCGAGACTACAAATAAAATTGGGTTAACTGAAACTGTAGTAAATATACCTAAGTACGGTTTCAACAGCTGACCGGATCAAATTAAATTTTTCTGAATGAATTGATCATAAAACTCAACTTTTTAATCTATCTATTCTTATTTTCAATATTTATTATCCATCAATAAATTATAATAAATTTATTGTTAGCTTATACCGCCGCATCAGTTTGTAAGCCTTAACCCACCTTTCTCAATACTTAAATATTTCTTTATTTTCTCAAGTCTCACAAAGCTTTACTCATTTGTATTGTTTACAACATATTCAATGGAAGTGTCTATATATAAATACGTTAGAAGTTGTGCTTTGGTTCTGTCAGTTGTAGCACTAAACAGGAGTACTAAAAGATTTATATAGATGGTGACAAAATGGTGATGGCAAGATTCAAGGCTTTAAGAAAAGTTAGCCTAATATTTTTATTAAAATTCTGAGTAGTCGCGTGAACGACAATGCCGAGTATGCCGGATCCTGCACATACGGGACAAAGGCTCATGAAATAAAAGCAGTCTGTGAAGAAAAGCGAATCTCGTTTGACCGGCTAATCAGCAAAGCACGTCCAGTCGTCCTTGCAGCGACTAAGCGGCTACGAACGCGGGAGCGAAGGAGCTAACACAATCTCCGATCTAATCCGGAATTACTTACCAGCTGGACGGTGGTGAGGTGCTTCTTCCACCAGAGGTATTTCTGGTACTCGGGTCCGGCTGCGGCGAGCATGTAGTACATGTACATAACGACGTGGACGGCGTTGTTGATGAGGTTGCCGAGGGTGCCATGACCACCGGCGATGAATTTCACGCAGATCCAGGTCTCCAGTGGCGTAAGCGAGTGGTGATACAGATGCAGGAACGTCACCTGGCTGTCCTTCTTGCGCAGGACGAAGAATATCTGTGGATTCAGAGCGTCGGGATTGATTATTTCTTTCTCGTTATTCGCTCGTCGGGATTCATTGTGATCGCAGAAGGGATTGTCCTTTGGTACCACCCTTGACTCGATTGGTTTATTAAATATTATTCCCTGCAATTCAAAAGCTAATGCGAAACAAGTCAGATTTTTCTATTACAACACTTTACTATTACTGCCATTTAGGCTTTATAAAGCTGTAGATTCTTAACAGATTGTAATTCAGTGAGTAACTGTTTAGTAAATAAGTTAATATACAACTAAAATTCTAATTTGATTCGAAAATGTCCGTTTGCTACTTTAGTTGGAAATTTCGTATTAGTCACGAAACAGCTTTGAACAATAAATCATTGGCCACAATTAAAATTTCGTAATAAAAAAGTTTTCATGGTGATAAATCATTTTAGTAGTTTTTTTTTTGTTTTCCAAGTGCGCGTTAGTTTTCATATATATATCTTATTATGCATTATTCGATAGCGATCTAAAAAAATTTGTTCAACTATTGTTTTTCTTTTGTTTTAAAATTGCTAAAGAACGTACTTATAGTGTTAAACCTACTTCAAATGGACTCGTCGACAAATAAAGTCACACCATTTATAATATTGGTGTGGTAAAAGTTATTGGTTTACGAAATCCGCGTGTCCAGAAATTACGTCCTCGGTGCGCGCTTAATCAAGCTTAAATAATTATCTCTCCACGTTTCGCGAGAACGGAGGACGAAAAGAGTTGCTTTTCTCGACACACCAAAATGTTGTAATAATTAAGTGCCGAGCGCTCCTTATGCCATTCCTTCACTTCTCCACGGCGAATGAAGAGGCCGATTAACGATTGCCAATAGCACCTCTTCTTTCTCTGTATCGGTATATACTGTCGTTGAGTTCGCGAGAAGTAGACAAATCTGACGTGAGTTTACGAAGCGGCTAATTCGTAAAGAAGGATTTCAATTGAAAAATATTTTATATATCAAAATAACCGTCAACCATCATTGAAATTTGCTTCTATTTGGGTATATATATCTTATAGATCTTATAGATGAATCGACCGATGAACTTTTATTGAGTCTGATGATCCAGCACTTTTTTCTTTTGCAGCTGATCAATGAGATCGATATTTTAGTATTCCGAACATTGGAAATACCGCTTGGTTAAGAAAATTTCTGATTAACAAAAGTCTCCCTGATTTTGAGGCTTGTCGTACACCAATGTTGGTCGTGGAAATTCATTTCGTATCAAAGAACGAGCGAAAGCAGATCCTTCTCTCTGTGTGCGCAATTTCACGATGCATCTTTATACGCGCGTGTACTCGCGAGTGTTCACGGCATGCGTTGCCCAATGTATAGCGGAGAAGGATTGACGCTCGTTGACGCAAGAAGCAGCCACGGCTCTCTTGATTATCTCGTGCTGATAAGGGATACATATTGCTATTACATTGAACGTTTGTTTTGAAATTTCATGGATTACTTTTGACTTCTTAGCAATGCGTGTAGAATTAAGGGTAATTATATGGCTAAGCTCATATCGTTTTGAGAATATAGAAAAGCAGACAAGGATGAACTTGGTATAGGTGCTTTTGGATCAGCTCAAATTCTTCGGTTTAGTTACTGATATTTTACTATTTATCATTATTCTTTTTGAATTTTTAACTTTGTTGAGATTTTTTTATTCATCCGATGTTCGTGAGCTAGTTACGAATACCGGGTGACCAGAATAATTCTCTAAAATTTAGCAATGAATTTAAATAATGTATTACTTGATGTTGTAATCTGTAATTACATTCAACATATATCTTTAATTACAGTAGATTATCGAAAGTTTTTGAAATGAATCAAAATGAATAGCTCAGCAACTATTATGTTAAATCATTCGAAATAAGAATGTTTATATATAACTTGATAAGGTTATTTATATCGAGCATAAAAAATTAATGAATTATTTATCAATGCATATTTTCTTTATAATAGACTTGTTAAGTGGCGTTGCTAATAAAAAACTTAATTAATTCTGAACAAAATCATAATAAGCAATGATCAATCAAATAATGAATTAATAATATACCCTGCACTGCTTGTTCATTCACATTACTTGCTGACAAATTGTTCTATCAACGCGTAAAAGTAATGTGAAACATGCAAAATTGATAATGACTATTTATCCTAGCATGCAAATCACGTATAATCACTTTATCTGCGTCTAATACAATTCAATGAATTCGTGTTATTCGTTTATTATTATATTGATAAAAATTTAATTAATACTAAAAAACTGTTTACATTTTTAAGTACTTGTTATCGCTTAATAATTCGTAGTTTAAAATAATGAAACGAGGAAAAAAATATTTTTCTAATTTTATAAAAAACATTTTATCAAATAATTTACAATTTATCATTTTAATTAGAAAATTATGCTTATTATTATGTTCACAAAGGCAATATATGCTTAAGTAAAAGAAACTGCAATTTCTTTCATATTTAGAGCATTGCCTAATGACTTTACCATGATGGGATCTTTTAAAAGCTATTATTAAAATTGGAATCGGAAAACCTAATATAAATTTTATTATATTTTATTATTCTATTGAAATTTAAAATAATATTTATTTTGGTTTTAGGTTTATTTAAAGTTTTTATAGTGTTATACAGCTGCAACTTGAACGAATTGAATTTTTTAAATAATTTATCTACGTTATTTTGTAATGAAAATTAATGTGGAAAAAAGTTAATTTTTATATTGAATGCTAATCTTTTTTGTAATCCATATGTTATGTCAAAATGGTTAAAATGATTTTATTAGCAAAAATTTCGTATTATTTCTAAATACGGTTTATAAAATATGTTACTTTGAAGTACCGAACCCAAAGCGTATGTGGAGATACAAAGGATTTAACTAAACGATTTGAGTTGAAAAATTATTTTTATCCTTTCACAAATTTCAAATTTTGTACTCGAAAATACTTTCGTTAAATTTTTACCTCGGTACTATTTGCTTTATTGTTGCGCAATATTGAGTTCCGAATACTTAACTAACTTTTGAAGCAAATATGTTAATAATCCTATAGTGTTTTATTTACTTTTGATTTGGCAAAAATATAGACAACTCACCGTATCAGCGAACTCTGTGAATTTGCTGATGAAGTACCACCAGCAAAGGTTGGCCATTCTCAATGCGGACGGATTGTGCGAGTAGTCAACCGGTTGACACTTGTAGCTGTAATCCAGGAGCCATCCTGACATTAGATGCTACAATGAAAAAATAAGCTATTAATACATATAAATAATATAGGTATGTACGAAGGAAAAACAAATTTTTACGTGCAGCTCATTATGAATCGAGGTCAAGGTACTGTTATGGTATTTTCGTGACGCTCGTCTCACATTCTCGCTTTCGATTATTGCATTCAATGTACCTATATGGTCTCTTTGTGTGTGTGTGTGTGCGCCCGTGTGTGTGTCACATTGTTCCTTTCGCAAGAGCGTAAAATACCATAGTAATTAATAAGTCAATCATAAAATGGATACTTTAACGCTGTAGGTCGCTTATACTTTTAAACGCCATGCATATTTGTACGCTGTTTTTTGTGGCTGTTGTTGCTCTCGTTGCGGGCGTTGTTTTACAGAAATTTCGTAACGCCCTCAGACTGACTTTCGACCAAAAGGTTGATCGGTGAATCAGCCTTGACTAAACTACAAACATTTTCAGCGTGCTTCTCGTCAATTCCCGATGCTATTTTTTCGCGTACGAATTTCGCTTTATTAAGTATGATCAGTGCTGCCGGATATATTATAATTTATATAATTTAGTCAGCGTTTTGTGCACCTGACAAATCTTTTCAACAAAATTTTACTCTTTTATAGATGTTAAATTCTTTTTATTCTTTTTAGTAAATGTAAAGAAACACAGTTCATTTTTTCTAAAAAAACAAGCATTGGGATGAAATAAAAGAAAGTACACAGCTCGACGTAAGAGTACGATTCGTCTGATAATTTAATTTAATTTAAAACGATTTCCCTTTAAAATCTATTGAAAAGCGGTGCTGATTCGTTCTTTAATATAAAGCGTTTCGGCTGACAGCCTTCCCCTTTCCCGCTACGATTAATGATGTCCCGAGACCGTTCCGCGGACACTCGCGCATTATGCAGGCTCTTAGCTTATGAATACCTATGCAAATACGAGGACGGAAATTCCTGACGGTGTCGATCGAAGACTATCGTATGATAAGTATACCGTCAAGAAGAGAAATAGGGTCAGTTATGATAGGCAAAGTTTTTTTTTTTTTTTTTTTTTTTTTAAATTGAAGAGAAGTAGCTAGTTGATAAGGCTGAGTAGGACTTCATTCTGTTATCATTTTGTATGTTACTAATTCTGTTTTTTTCTCCATTAAACTTTCACTAAACAAAAATTTGATAAATATCGCTATTTAATGATCAATTACTTATTGAATTTTAAAAGGGTACTATTGCAATTTTCTGGAAATGATGATACCATAATGATGAATTATTGCAACCCCAAGAGTTCATTCGCAGCACTTAATTTGCATAGACTACAAATTTCAATACCAACGTTTTCACTCTGTAGTGAAATATTACTCTTAGTACATACATACGTAGACCGCGATAAAAGCCGATTGAAATTTGCTTGGAAATCCACCTTAAAATTTAAAATGGAGCGCAGCGTATTGCAATTCGATTTGTCTTTTTAAGAAAAAATTACTGGGAGATCCTGTCTCCCAGTAAGAGTATGTTTATTCTGCCTTCTAAAAGCGCTGTGTAAACACACAAAAACATACGGGCGCGCTTGATATACCGTCAAGGACCAGTTTTCGAATGGGACCTCATTTTCGAACACTTTTTTAGCAATTCGATATTTACTGAAAGAATAAAAGTGTTCGATACCTGGTTCCCGTCGTCTGCTTAAGTGTTCGAAAAGCTATGCCATGACGGTATCGTTAATGTTTTCATAAAAACTTATTAAACACTAATTAATGTTGAAAAATTAAAGAGAATTATGAATAGCTAATTAGTGTGTAAAAAAATTAATGAATCCTCTTAAAGTGATTTCATTTTTATTATTGTACATCCAGCTGGGTACAGAGTGAAATAGACTGCATGGAGAACTTCACGCTTTATACTCTAGAGTCTCGATTAGCTTGACTAACACCCAGTAAAATTTATCTATCCAATATATTCTTTAATATATATTTTGATGCTACTTTAAATGTATAGTACATGGACAGTAAAAATTTCTTGCTGTATTAACTGTAAATTGTAAAGACTGAACGATAAACTGTATAGCGGATACAGGAAAAATTATCTAGAAACATCAAATTACCGTGACTATCTAGGCGATTTTCATTTTAAATTTCTGTCGGTGTGCAAACATAGTTTTCAAAATGAATAGTTCTCTGTAGAAAAGAGAAAACCTAATCGCTCTTACATTTTAGTAGATCACTTCTATGACCATTAATATACACGATAATTTTATTCAATGGAGCACGAAATAATCATAGTTTTAGTTAAAATTGTAACTCACTCCAAATTTAAGCGTTGCTCATTTTATGTAGTTAAACATGAATTTCACTTAAGGAATTAAGAAGCCTTCAAAAAGCACTTGAAGAAAATAAGTACATTCTCATTTGGTTGTATAGCATTATACATTCGTATTTACAACGAAAGTACGCCATGAAGACTAGAGGAGCTACATTACAGCTAAATAAGGTGGAGCCAACAATAATCAAGTTATACCGTAACATTTTCATTTAGCTTGAACTAATCAAGATTAGTATTTAACTGCTCTCAATATCTCTGACAGTTTGGTAAGAATATCTTCTTATAAATTAGGGAACTGTTGTACTCAATATAATATTTCTTTGAGGGTGCGATGAAGTGAAAATAATTTTGAACGATCAAAGAGCGAGTTATTTGAAAACGACTTTCATGAGAACTTCCATTAATTTGTAGAATCCTTTTAGCTAATAAAGCTGAGCCCCGAGAGTTTTACTGCTAAAATATTGACACTAAGCTTATCTAGTAAAGAAACTCGTTTCTAAGGTCATTAATTAATTTCTAACGAAATGTTAGGTGAAAAGAGAAAAAGTAGATGTTGCTCAAAACTTTGCACTCGTATACCTATATATACATGTACATTGCGCGCAGCAAATAGTGCAGGAGGATGGCATGAAGGCTGGTCGGGACCGATCACGGGTATATACGCGCACTTCTTGACTTTCGGCTTTTCCTTTTCCCTTCTTTTACCTATTTCTCGTGAAATCAGCCGCAAATATTGACGTGATAATATTAAGCTATACGTATCCTTAACTGGCGTAATGGTTTGTGCCCTGTAATATATACCAGAAGGATGCTTCATACGAGTTTGCCTAGTGTGAGGAATGAGTACTGCGATACAACGGCGAATTGATTTCTAATTGATAGATATAAAGTAAATTTCATGCACTCAAGCTGCTCTCTCTCTCTCTCTCTCTCTCTCTCTCTCTCTCTCTCTCTCTCTCTCTTTCTCTCGGTCCAAATTAATTGAGCGTGAAGTGCAGGAAAGTCGGATTGCCTATATTATGATTTGGCGTGCGCCTATTACACAGCAGCTCCGTCTTTGTGTCTCGTTCGCTTGCTTGCTCGCGAGCATCCGATCTTTTATTTAACGAGCTGCGCGATGTCTACGCTCACCGGCCCGGCGGCAGTATAAGAAGCACTCGGCGCGAAGTTGGTGAAACGAGGGTTTTATTGTCGAGATGAAGGTGATCCGGTGGCGGGTATACTCTTGCGGTCCAGAGGTGCTTGCCAGCTTACCGGCGCGGTGCTCGATTCTCCTTGCTATATAAAGCATCCTTCATTCCTTTCTGTTAATATACAGGTATATGCAGTGCAGTGAAAAATTCACAAGCCGAGAACGCAACTGTTGTTTTTTTTTATTGTTTCTACACGTAATGCTAATGTCTGAAAGTATCTCACTTTTGGAAGCTCAACATTCTAGATGAATTTCTTTGTGAACCACATTTAAACGAAAACCTTTTCTTCGTTGATTTATTTTGTATCTTTTGTATGTCTCTCTTGGTAGAAATTAGTGAAATTTTGCTTGAAAATGAGTGTAACCTCGGTCACCTAATGAAAATTAGTGTACAACTAACGCTATACTCTTCTTCGATTTCGGCCAGTGACCTAGTTTGTAATATATCAAATTAAGAGAGTCCACGAGTGAGTATGAGCTACTCTGAGCGAGTTAGTCTTATCATCTTATGTATAATCTTATATGATAATTGGATATCTACTATACAATGATCATCTTGATTTCGTTTGCGTCAAGAATATTACGTTTGACGACAATGAATAGACACTGGCCTCCAATTGGAATTTTTCGAATGAGTATATAACGATTGAAATATTTAATGTCAAATATGTGATTTACTTTATTTCTATAGGAAACAAAATAAGCATGTTACAACGGTTTACTCCATTTTCTCCACTGTACGTGTATTTGCAATGCATTTTATGTAAGCAGTTTAAAAAACCAAGTCCTCGCGCATAGGCACATAATTATTTTTTATCACATCTTCATCGGGCATAATGGATGGTAACAACATAATTTTACGTTAGAGCCGCGACATTATGTACTTGCTGAATGGTAGTAATTAGACTTAAATGCCTTTATCTGTAATTATGTCAGTTTTGACAAGCTTTTCAGCATGTGCAATAGCAGCTATAATAATATAAGTCTTTGAGGAATTTACGGTTTTTGTGTCGGTGTATACTTGTTTTTCCTGCGCTCGCACTCTAAGATCGAGGTATACTGAGTTTTTCTAAATACACGCATATCTCCGCGGTTCAAATCTATTTAATCGGATAAGAAAGTACGAGAGCTTAGCTTTTCCTTTATAAAAAGGGGGGTGGGGGTGTCAAGGGGAAGTTTGCGCAGCGATTTCGTTTAAATGAATGCGCGGCAATCTTGCGCAGGTAAAAAATGCTTCTAAATCGAAGAAGGAATGAAGGAAATGAATCTGATACCTATGCTCTTGCTCTTATTTAAATGGCGTATTCAGCAAGAGCAATAGGTATATCCACTGAAAAGGATGCCTTAATTGTTGTCATAGTATTAATAAATTGGAAGGTTTTCTTCAACTATATATACATAGTCAAAATGTAAGCTACATAATTCGAGGCGAAGCAAGGAAGTCCATCGCTCCATCGGTCGAACACTTTCCATTTTTATGGATCTCCTCGGAACGATGGGTGGGTCCTTCCTCTATCATCTCTCTCTCGCGATCAGCTGCATGTGCCGAGCGTCGATTCATGCCGTTTCACGTGCAGTACGCGCGTGCGAGCAAACTATACATATAGACACATAGGCAAAACTTGCGCTACTCGCTTGGCCTACTTTCGTTCGCGCTCCACACACAGGCCGAGCCTATACATATCTGTGTACACGAAGGCAGAAAAAGCCGTCTGACCGGCCCCGCCGTGAGCCGGCGAGCTTATCTAGTATAAGAAGTTATTCCGAGCATTTCGATCTCTTCCGTTTGACGCCGTCGTATTTACACCAGACACATCACGCACGCATCGCATCGAAACACCTCGCACCGTTTGCTTTGCCCTCTTGTTTTGCCCTCGGCAGTTATAGTGGGCGTCTAATATAATCTTTTGCAATGCGAAAATCTGACATACTGGTGTCGAATGCCACGCTTCTTTTTTTCTTTATTCCTGGATGCAGAGGATCTGTCGAGTGTGAGAGGATTTTCTTTTCAATATTGAGATTTCATAATTCGATAGTCTCCATTCTGGCACAGAAAATTATAGCGATATTCGATTTCCATTTCTTTTTTTATTTTATATTGTAGCTAAGAGGATATAACTTAACTGCATAGGTAACAATAATTTAGTTTAATTCTGTTTTTACTTATTTCGCTCTTCATTTATCGAGTATTTCAGACAATATAGGTGTTTCGAGAAGAAGCTGATCTAAATTATGTTTGATTTGAAAAACTTTTCTATTTCAAGATATAATTGATTGAAAAAAAGCTATTAACAATGATAGACAAAAGTATCGAACAGTCTTCGCAATGTTGCCAGTTTACATATTCATAAACACTTAATTCGACCCGAGTCTGATTTCTCAACTACTTTGATTAAGTGCATTAGTTTTAATATGTACATTTTAAATGGTATAGCCAAAGTACAGAATTAAAAACTAGTCAAAATAATTTTAAAACGAAAGCAGTGCGTTGAAAATAATTTGTATCGTTTTAATCTAGCTAGTGGCCTGATTCTGGCCTTGCACTAAACGACTGTGGCTAGGTAGTTTATTGTTTTCATTCTTTCAACTGCTAAGATTTTAATGTAGAAAGTGTTATAAAAGATTATTTTATTCGCTTTCTCCGTTTTCAAACTCTAAGTTTTTCTCGAGTGACAAAATATTAATTAATAAAAATTGTTACGCTACATTTGCACATTCTTATTTTAAAATTTGTAATATTGTTCGCCAACGTGTCTGTCTGTCAAAACAGCATTCTTTATTAGAAAAACTATTGTTTTTTTCATACTTATAAATATGTAGATTTTTTTTTCATTGTCTTATTATTTAATTCAATATGTTGGAATATTATTTCCATCCTTCAAATCCCTCGTTGCTTTGTATATATATTCAAAATAAAATTCAAATAACGGTTGTTTTACGAGCCACTCAAGTGAGTGATTTGAATTTAATTTAGAATATTATTGATTTTAGTTTCAAACAATTCATACTAGCTATAAAGTATAATAGAGTTTTATTGAAAAATTATTCTTGTATAGCTACAGATTTAGGAATCCTTCAAGATGTCATTATTCCAACCAGAATTATCTTATGGGCAAGATTTAAAAAAGACACAAATTAGTTATAAGGATTAGCTGTGTAGACTGTCTTTAATTCGAACCCGATTCTACTGTAACATCGATTTATGAAACTGTAGTCACTAGAATTCAAGATATTCACCTCTCTTTGTGCTGAAAATATATTCTTTTATAGTACTTACATCTGTAAGAGAGGTGAATATCTATTCAACAATAATGCATAAGTACAAGATGTATCGGTGAATAACTTGAAATCTAGGGGCTATATAGAAAAACGTTGAGACGTGAGTCACTTTATATTTAGCAGGGAAAATCCCGGATAGCTTACTGAAGTTTTTCTTGCACGACGAATGCTCGAAATAACACGTTGCGCATGGGGAGTAAAGCATCCTTATTGAAAGAAAGCTGGATGGAATGGCTCAAAAGCTTTAGGACTTACCTCGTAAAGCATGCCGAGGGAGAATATGACTTGGAAGGCGTTGTAAGCCACCAAGACGCCTCTGAGCTGGAAGGGCTTGCGGTTGGCCATGAGTCGCGGCCCCAGTAGGGTAACGCTGTAGAGGTAGAGGAGGACGATGAGGAAGGTGGGTATGGGCGAGTCCATGAGCGGCCAGTCGCTCACCCGGGGATCCGAAACCGTGGTCAGGATCTCGGTGTACTGGTCCAGGGCCATCCTCACCAGGCCCTCGGCCCCGACGAACGTCCTATTAGCGTCGACGACCAGCTCGTTGCGCGGCTCCGGCTCGCGCTCCACCACCAGCTCCGCTGCCGCCGACGCCATCCTCGCAGCTTATCTGTAACGACACAATGCCATAGCTCAATGATATGATTTTCGATCGTTGATCGTTTATAGGGGACGCGCGGCGTCTTTCGACCACCTCTCGTTGAGCGCCGCGGGCCCTATGCTAATGAGCGCGGGGAAAAACTGCGCGTGCAGACGCAAGCGTCGAGCGAATCGGTCGGAGTGCAGGTAAAAGCGTCCGCTGCAACGGCTGCAACATTCAATTTCTTAATTTCCTCTCACTTTATGCTATTCATCGCGCGCGCGCACACACACACATATAGGGTAAGCGGGCCTATTACTGCGGTTTTCTGCGATGAGTGAAATTTAATAAAGCATTTCGTACGTTTGTAAAGGAATATTGATATTTTTTTTTACTTTTAATTAATATTTAATATTATTTTTATTAATAAAAAAAAAATAAGAATGCCATGAACTAAAATTTCTTTAAATAAAGGATAGTATTAAAAAAAATGAAGTGTGTGCATTACTGCGGATTTTAGATCGACTCTAGTCCATTACTGCGTGTCAAATACTGCGGATGCACTAATTACTGCATATTGAATACTGAGCATGTTTCTGTTTCAAACTATTAATGATGAACTTCATAAATAAGTATTATAGCAATGTAACATTTTTTTAATAAAAGAATTTCCTTTATTTCATTATTAGGTAGTTATAAATGAAAAATAAATAAAATGTATAAATAATATATTTTCTTTATTAACTTTGTCAGTAATTAGCATTAGTGAGATCATATTATTACATACAACTAGAAAACACTTAGTTATAACTTAACACTTAATGTGTAAACATTTTTGTACCATTTATTTTTAAATTAACAACTTAAATGAATCTTTGGTAATGTTAAAATTAATAATAATATTTTCTTAATAAATAGTACGTTCTCAACAAAAATAATAAGCTGCTATGTAATATTTTCTTTTAATTCTGCTTCCCTTTTTTGAAGCTCTTCTATTTGTTTTTTAATTGCAGCTGCCTCTATTGATTTCAATAAAAATTCTTCTTTTACACGCTTTTTATTTTCCATTTCTTTAATTCTCTCTTGT
>UELV01180123.1:0-13152 GCA_900490015.1 Megastigmus stigmatizans
TCATAGAGTATGTGTGAAAAGTTTCATAGACTAAACAGTGCTAGATTTATTTTACGACTAAATTTACAACACGCATAAGTATTAATAAAGTGTTCATATAAATAGAAATTATAGTCATGCAGATATTAGAATAATTAATTAATGGAATAATAAAGTTAATACATTTGATAAGTACAATCAGTTATTAATAAGATTACGATTATAAAAGGGTAAAACAAATGGAATAGCGATTATTGATAGTAACGAAATACGTCAAAATTTTATTCGAAATATAATAAGAGCGAGAGAGAGGAATGTCGACCGCTAAGCGCGACGATCAGACACACGTACGCGCGCACATGAATAAGAGAGAGAAAGTTTCGCCAAATCAAGTGCACACAATCAAGCGCGTGGACACACCGACGATCAATCAAGGAGAGAGGGAAGCCGAAATCAAGCGGTCGAAGAGTATATAAACACCGCCGATATACGAGGCAGTACGCACTCTTGTACTTGATCCTCTCCTAGAATAAACTCCTCATCAAAATTAATATTTTTCGCATACTTATATTTTCTTTTACCTCCAGACTCTGTCGACAAGTTGATCGCTTAATACAAGCGGCAACGAACTCGAACAGAGTATAAAAATCAAGCGTGCTTTGCCTCGCGGCTGGCCTGGCGAACATTGCGTTCTCCGGCGAACCCGCTGTGCTAGCAATATCACTGTATGCTAGTTAGTCGAGTAAGCATTGCGCTTCTCGACAAACCTAGTATACACAGGTGTACAAAATAACCCCTTCACGATCCATTACGCGATCTTGGAGGGACTTATTAGATATAAGTCGATAGTAGTCTCTCTGCAAGTCGAGGACCCATTGCGCTTCTCGACAAACCAGATACACATAACTGTGTTTTTCAAGGACAAAGTTGAAGAATAATGCACTTTTCTACCGAACCCCGTGAATAGAGAGTAAGCTAACGTCTGTCTAATGCCCATTAAGCGGCAATAGATAGATAGGCAGTTTATATTATATAATAAGTTATTATAAGTTTCTGATCGAGTTTCTCGCAGCAAGTTAGAGAAGCATTGCGCTTCTTTAACGAACCTGCTTTACGTATGGTAAGCTCACCAATTAGATGGATTGTCATTGCGACGTCCATCGAACCTGGTAGAGTGAGAGGCTAGCACTTTTTATGCTATTCAGTACGCACTAGCATAAAAAGTCAAGCAACTCGGTGTTCCTGGTCTGACCCATCCTATCCTCAATCCACTGGGTCTAGTAATGGCTCCGACGTAAAAAAGCCAATGCGCGCTTGCTTACGCTCAGTGTGAGGAAAGCTCCGTCACTATTTTCCGGCTCTTCTATTCTCAATATCCCGAGAAATAGGAGAGCTATACCTGGGAAAATACACAGTGTCAGGGTAGCAACGTACGAAGACCATTACGCGTGTCCATCACATCTCCGTTGCCCTGATACATTAGGGCGGGAACCATTCAAATTAAACTATAATCGATAACTAAGTCTAGACACGAATTCCAGGATTTTGGTTAGTAGAATCTATTCAAAATTAAGCACGTAACGGCTGAACGTTACAAATTGATAGAATGCATTAATCTTAAATTATTTAAATTTGGAGGCTATTGAATGATTGTCATTGTTAAAGCTTATTATTAATGCATTATAGAGTATGTGTAAAAAGTTTCATATACTAAACAGTGCTAAATGTATTTTACGAGAACTGAATGTATCGAAATTCAAGCCTGTGGCCGTTTAAATTGATAAAATGCATTAATGTTAAATTATTTAAATTTGGAGGCTATTCAATGATTGTCATTGTTAAAGCTTATTATTAATGCATCATAGAGTATGTGTAAAAAGTTTTATATACTAAACAGTGCTAGATTTATTTTACGAGCACTGAATGTATCGAAATTCAAGCCTGTGGCCGATTAAATTGATAAGATGCATTAATCTTGAATTATTTAAATCTAGAGACGGTTTACAGTCTGTAAATTTAAAAAATTAATCTTAATGCATCATAGAATCTAAGTGAAAAGTTTCATAGCCTGAACAGTGGTAGATTTATTTTACGAGTACTTGAGGTATCGAAATTCAAGCCTGTGGCCGATTAACAGTATGTTAAAATTTATTGATTTAATGATTGTAATAATAAGCAGTTGCCTTTTTTTAATTAAAATCGTTTCAATCCCATGGATTTCTGAATAAAAAAAGGAGTTTTGCTAATGAATGAGATTCATTTAGTGAATTTATTTTAATTTAGTATTATTCTAATGTTTATATCCAAGTCTAGATTTTAATTATTAAAAAAGAATAGGTCCAATCCTTATAGGAATAGATATTGGCACGCCATTTTGTATTTGCGAATAGTGCATCGATACGCTGAGACGCCTCAGAGACAATATTCATACTCGTACAGGGTGCGCGACCAATACAAGCCCGCGTTACGTGTCACGTGTGAGAAGACAGCCGACGAACAAATGCAATACCTATATAGGTATACTTATAGAGCTCAGCCGCTTGCCCGTCCGAAGACTTGGACAATGCAGTAAGCGTCTATGTTTTCAGCTAAACGAGTAGAGCCGGGAAGGTTAGGCGCGCTCTCCTTTCCGTTCCCCGGTGCTTCTGCCGTAGCGCGGAAGCTCCGCCTACTTTCTCCTCTGTCGCCGGCGCGTTAACGGCGGCGGGAGCTGATTGGCAGATTTTCTATATTTTCAATTGCCTATAACTCCAAAATTATGCATTTAATCGGAAAATGGAAAAGTTACGTATGTCTTAGAATTTTCTCCTCTATCCGGTGGATCCTTTTGCGACATAGATAGAGGGACGCCCTGTATAAGGCACTTTTCGATAGTACCATAAATTTTCGAGAAAATTAGCTTTAAAGCAGTTACAAAATTAACTACCTTTTTAAATGCATAATTTTGCAACTTATATGCAAAGAAATAATTAGCCTTAAAGCGTACGTGAAAAGTTAAAGCTTCAAGAAGCTGTGTGTAAAATTTTGGCGCTATAGGTCTACCCAAATAATTATTTATTAAAAAACCATTAAAGTCAGTATTTATAAACAAATGCCAGGTTTCAAAAATTTATGAAGTTACAGATCTGAGTTTTACTACACATTTTTACACCTATGTCAGATATACTTGAGGTGAATTTCAAGTCGATTACTCAAATTTTCACACCTCGTTTCAAACAGTTATTGAAAAATGAAAAAAGATCGATTTTAGACGCTAAAGCTTATACTCCTATTTGAATTTTACAAGTCAGTCCTTGCTGGTCTTTTTGGCAGAAAACAAGCACCCTTTTGATTTTCTCTCCTATAATAATCTTCTAAGATATAAAAACTGTTTTTTTTGGCCTTGCGAATTTTTCATGAGAAAGGCACACCTTTGATTTGTCTACTCTTTAGTACACATCAATTAGATTTCGATCCTCTACATACCTATATTTTTTTGTCAAGGAAAATTTTTGGTCTCGTCAGGGATCAGAGCAGGCAAAGGTAAGGTCGTTTTCGACTGACTTTTGTCAAGGTGCGCCTGAAGTTTAATCAGCGCAAAACGTCATCAAGGTTGTAAGAGTGCAAGGTTTGCAACTTCCTCCTTACAAACAAGTTTAAAAAATTTGGTGCTGCATCTTGTCTCTGGCTACTCCAAACTTTACAAAGGAGGTGTCGTGGAACGACGCTAGCAATCGGCGGATTCGCATCATCGTAGCTGCAAAGCATCATAACATGGAGCAAGAGTAGAGTCAAGGAAAGCTATCAAATGAGTGTCGGTACTTTTCCAACGCATTTTTTAAGAAGAAAACTCCGCGGAAACTTTACTTGGGTTAAGCGAGTGTGACGGAGCATTCGAAGCTCTTACCATTGCGCATGAGTGACCAGAACGACGCCATGTTGAGGTAGCGTCGGCAACGCGCTTGCTGTCGTTAGTGCACGGAAGCACGTGTGCGATTGAAAAGCAACTAATATAAAGCTGTTGCATTTCGGCGGATTTCGGCACAAAATAAAGCTGGAAACCGACAATCAAAAGGCTTGGGTTATTTATAAACTTGTACTTTCTAATTAATTCCCATTTTAGTGAACCAATTATCACGCTGGGAGTTCAGGCGGATGGTTGATGTTTCTAACCTCAAATCCGGAGCCAAGCACTTGCTCCAACTGAAACTTCATCTGGTGCTGCATGTTTACAAGGTGTAAACAAAATACGGAGCTCTTCTCAAAGTTCAACTGGTGCTGATACCTAATTGCCATCGCTGCTATCAACGCATTCACATGTTACAGAAGTCCTGCATCTTTGTAAGGAACAAGGCTAAAGTTTAAACTTCCACGTCGCAGATAGCTACAAAAGCACAGACTTGGAGCATCAGGCAGCTTATAAGTAGTAAGATGGTTTATTATATTTTGGTGTTGATTTTTACGCTTATCAGCAGGCAAAGTACAATTCAGTTGATAATTACGCAATTGATATATGCTAAAATTATCCTTGAATCTCTTTCCTAACTCTTAATGAAAGGAATTGCTCTTATTCAAAGTAAATCTATAAATTTCAGGTAGTTGGTGCATATCAAAGAGTTGTCGCTTAACTCAGATCGCTGCCTGGATTTACAAAATTTAATTTATTATTGAGCTAGTGGTGGCACATTACATTCATAAAGTTGATTTTATTCTTTATTACTCGTAATTAATTTTTGAATTTTGGATTATCCATTAAATGCTTATAGTTCATTTTCGATAATTAGCATTTAAGCTACATACAGTATTACTTCCTTTTTATGTACAGTAGGCTGGCGTTAGTTACATCTTCTCTAACATTCATGAACAACGTACAGGAGATTTCCTTGTTATAGTACGGATGGTGGTTCATAATTTACGTCGTAGCTTTTGTACAGATTTGAGTATTGAGAACTCAGAGTAGATAGCTTTATTTTATTATCTCTAAAGAAGTAACGAATGGTGGCTTAGATAATTGATTTTTGTTGAGGTATATGTTTTTGCATTGGTGTGAACAGAGTAGCTAGATGTAGTTAGGTAATACTTACATAGTAGAAAGAGACACAAGTCTAATGTAGTTCTATCTCTTTCTACTAAGCATCGTTTTCTCTTTGCGGAGCGCGCGCGTCGCCCTCATCGTCGTTAGTCTACCACGAGCTAATGTACATACTACCTCGTTTCCGGATTTGTAAAGCATATGTACATATAGCAACATTAATAGATAAATAGTTTATCAACATTAAGTAACCTTTATTTCACTATCGAAATAAATACAATTAACAATTTTATTTTCTAAATTAATAAAGCTACGTTGGCAATACTCTCATCAGTTAGTTGTTTCACCAAATCATATATTGTTAAATACTTGTCATTTAAACAAAAATAGCGACTAAGGTTATCAGTACTAAAGATTATTATTTAATCTAGTCCAAGTCGATTCTAGTTACCTTTCTATCTAGGTTTGCCTTGTTTTTTATCTCGTATTTCCCTTTATAACGAAATTTTAAAATGAGTTTCGACCAATTATTCGAGGAATAGCTAAAGTTACAGACAAAAATAACAAATGTATATAATGTGTTTAAGTCGAAAGGGAAAGATAACATGACGGTAGGCAAAGCTCAAACTCGTATACAGAGTCTTAAAGATTATTTTGAGTTATTCAAAGCCAATCAGAAACGGATGGAACGTTTAAAGGATGAAAATAAAGATCACACATATTTTGCGTTAGTTTTTCCGGATAATGTAGAGGATTCTTATTATAGTAGAAGGGGTGATTTTAATGATTTTTTTCAAAAAGTAGAAAGTGAAAAACCAGAGACAGCTGCAAATACTACAGAAACAGCTCAAGTTGTACAGAGTGCCCCTCATGTGGCAAATTTATCGTCTTGGCAGTGGTTACCGGACCTTAATATACCTAAGTTTGGTGGCAAGTTTTCGGAATGGGAAAATTTTAGGGATATGTTCAGGTCGGTTATTCATCAAAAGTAGGGCATGAACCCAGTAATTAAAATGAATTATCTCAAGTCTCATCTCACTGATGATGCATTGTCGGAAATAAAGAATATTCAAATTACTAATGAGAACTATCCGAGGGCATGGGAGACTCTAATGACGCATTGCGATAATAAAAGGCGTCTAGTATACAATCATGTAGCTAAAATTTTCGCTATTAAGCCCATGAGATCGGAAAGTCTTTCGGAAATCAATAGGGTTATAAAAGAAACTCTTGAGCCACTAGAAACGTTCCCATGAACTGCTGGGATGATCTTTTAGTATTTCTTACGGTTCATCGACTCGATCCTAACACTAAAAAGGATTGGCAGAAAACACTAGGTAATTTAGCGACTCCTTCTACGTTCGAGGCTTTAAAAATCTTTCTAAATGCTCAAGCCACAATATTCGAATCAATCGAGGAAAATAATAGAACGTGTTTATCGGGTAGTTCAAAACCGGGTAACCAAAATCAGTCTAATCTTCTAGAAATTCTAAAGGAAGTTCAGTTGTTATTCACGCTGTTAATAATCAAAATAAAAAGAAATATGATCAACTTAAAATGAAATGTTTATACTGTAGTCAAAATCATTATATAGGATTCTCTGATTCCTTTAAAGACATTCCTACTGAGAAAAGGAGAAAATTCATCACTGGTAAAGGTGCCTGCTATAATTACTCAGGACCTCACCAAATTAGGGTTTGCAAATCTAGGTATAGTTGTTTTAAGTACAAAGGTAGGCATCGTACACTCATTCACGTTGCTAACAGCAGTAGTAATGTAAATCAAATTGCTCCGATTATTCCTCTCATAAGAAATACTGAAAATAACAGCGCGCAGGTAGCTGAAACTGAAGCTACTAAGCAAACTGAGTCTCAGAGCACTAATCTCGTAACCAATTCTACAAAAGTGACCACAGTAGGGTGAGGAGTTCTTCTGGCAACGGCCAAAATAGTAGTAGTTGGTCCTTCTGGTTTTGAAGCTACAGTCAGAGCTTTGGTGGACCCATGCTCTCAAGCTTCATTCATTTCTGAATCATTATGCCAACGTTTGAGGCTTAAGCAATAAATGGTACATGTGCCTATATCGGGAGTTAGTGAACAATCTACGGTGGTATGTAAAGGTGTAACTCAATTTTCAATCAAACCTTGTTTCCTCTCTACATTTTCGTGCAAAATAGAAGCTCTTGATATTTTCCCGAGTTTCCACTTATACACCACCTACTATCCAAGCACACACTCAGTTAGGTCATCTCAAAGGTTTAATGTTAGCTGATCCAGAATTTATGAAAAAGCATCATATTGATATCTTATTAGGTGCTTCAATTCATGCTCTAACAATTGAAGGTCAGATTGTCAAAGGTAAACCGAATGAGCCAATTGCCACTCTTTCACTTTTAGGCTGGCTACTTTCGGAAGATACAGCATCTTCAGCTCAAGGCTCACTCAATCCTGTTTCATCTCTCCACTGTGCCGAAGTACAACAGCTCAATGAGCTGCTTCAGAACTTTTGGAGGAAGGAAGAGATCCAAAGCAAACGTAATACACTGTTGAAGAGCAGGCTTGTGAGGATTTCTTCGTTACTACACATAGGAGAAAATCAGACGGTAGATACATCGTTAGATTACCGTTTAAACAGCCTGTGAATATACAGGAGATTAGGCAAAGTAATTCTTACACTCCTGCAGTTCAAGCTTTAAAACACATGGAAGCTCGGTTTGAAAAAGATGAAAAGCTCAGAGAAGCCTACACGTTATTTATGGCAGAATACTTCAACTTTTGTCAAATGGTTCTTGCATCTAAGGCGACAATATCAGTGGACATCTCAGACTCAGTCTTCTTGCCTCACCACGGCATGTGGAAGGATTCGAGCACTACCACGAAACTGCGTACGGTCTTTAATGGATCGTTTCGATCTTCTAGCCGCCCGAGTTATAAAACAGTTAGCGATCGATGGTGAGGCTGCTTATCCACTCGGCGCACAGGTCCTAAAGAATCAGGTTTACATGGATGACGTGCTCTCCGGGTGTCACTCCATCGAGACTGTGATTGCTAAGCAGAAAGAGACTATTTATTTAGCGAAGTCAGGAGGTTTTCCGCTTCGAAAATGGTCATCAAACGATATTAAGCTATTAAATTGGCTACCTTCTGATATGTTAGCCGTTGATCAGTTGACATTCTTTAATAAAGAAGCTGCTATCGCTGTGTTAGAGTTGTCTTGGCATTCTCAATCTGATGAATTTTGATTTCATATAGATTCGTCTCCAATGCAAGGGGCAATTACAAAACGGTTATCGCGTATCGTACGTCTATTTAATCCTATGGGTTGGTTAGCTCCCATAGTGATCATTTCGAAAATGTTGATGCATGAGCTATGGCTATTGAGAATCGACTAGGATAATGCCTTGCCAGCTGAAACATTGAATCACTGGAAAAAATGGCACAATCAGATTAACAGTCTGTCGGAACTGAAAATTCTACGCTGGTCGAATTATTCTCCAACAGCTAGCATAGTCGAAATTCACGGCTTTGCGGACACCTCTAAAAAGGCTTATGGAGCAGTTGAATACTTGCGAGTGATTTAAGGGGAAGAGGTATCAATATCGTTACAAATATCGAAAACTCGAGTTGCTCCAATCGCTCCAATGACAAGGCCTAGGCTAGAGCTTTGCGCTGCTCAGTTACTTGTCCGTTTAGTTCATCATTTTATAGGTGCTGTAACGATCACCGTTTCAGGTATTCATCTTTGGTCCGACTCGTCAGACGTTTTATTCTGGCTCAGAGAACATCCATCGAAATGGAAAACGTTCGTGGCAAATCGTTGCGCAGAAATTCATGAGCTCATGCTGAATGCTTACTGGTATCACGTTTGCACAGATAAAAATCCTGCCGATATGGCGTCTCGAGGGATCGAGCCATCTAAGCTTATTAGGTGGGAACTTTGGTGGAAGGGGCCAGATTTTCTTCGAACAACAAATCAGGCGTGGCCCAGTGCCCATGATACTCTCAAAGAATTTATTCAGAGTGATAACGTAAAAGCGAACATTTCTTGTGCCACGGCGGAAAGTCAAATTTTGGATATTATCGATACTTATTCCTCGTTTAATAAATTGATTCGAATATCAACCTATTGTATTCAGTTTATAGTTAAGATTAGTCAAAATATTAGTAGGGTAAAAATCAAGCTTGCAATTTTAAATATAAAATGCCTAGATTTTTCAAATTACAAACAAATAGTTTCTACTTTACCTATAAATCAAGAGATCGAAAACTCTCGATTATTTTGGGTATTTCTCATTCAAAGGTATTCGTTTACTAAAGAGATAGAAGCTCTAGCATCAAATAAGTTGTTACCAAAGAAAAGTTCTCTTCTCAAGCTTAAACCCATGTTGAAAGCAGACTTATTACGAGTAGGTGGCAGGGAAACTCATTCTTCTCTTCAGGAGGATAAGAAGTATCCACTAATTTTGCCAAGCAACAATCGTTTTGCTGAATTATGAATTCGTCACGTTCATTCTAGGGTCTTACACGGAAGTACGCAATTAACCCTCTGTACTATACGACAACAATATTGGTTAATTCGTAGGCGTCAAGTAGTAAAATCAGTGATACACAAGTGCCTTTCATGCATAAGGTATGCTGCTCCACAGACCAATCAATTAATGGGTGATCTACCTACGGCTAGATTCACACCATTACCAGCTTTTTAACATTCTGGAATCGATTGCGCTGGCCCGGTACGTGTTCGTCTTTCAAGGCCTCGAGGCAATATTACCGCAAAGGGGTATATTGCTATTTTTATCTGTATGTTTTCTCGCGCTATCAACATCGAATTAGTTGAGGATTTAACAGCTGAAGCTTTTATAGCAGCCTTTCACAGGTTTACTGCTCGTCGAGGTTTATGCACTGATTTGTACAGTGATCAAGGTACAAATTTTGTTGGTGCTAATTACGAGCTGCAAAATCTCTTCACTGAAGCCACTTCAACATATTCTCAAATAATGTATTCACTCTCAAAAGATGGCACTTAATGGGATTTTAATCCGCCAGGCGCTCCTCATCAAGGTGATCTTTGGGAGGCAGCTGACAAATCCACAAAGCCCCATCTAAGACGGGTTATAGGTGATAATGTTCTCACGTTTGTGGAACTTTCTACGATTCTGTATCATATTGAAGCGTGTCTAAATTCACGTCCATTAACTACTCTTACGGACGACCCCACAGATTTTCAGCCTCTAACGCCATCGCATCTTTTATTGCAGAGATCACCAGTTCTAGTTCCTGAACCTGACAAGCAACATGACAATATGCCTGCTGGCAAAAGCTTGCATTGCAAATGGTGCAAAGTTTTTGGTCACGACGGTCCAACGAATATCTGTCCTCGCTACAACAACGTGCAGTTCAAGTTGGCGATCTGGAACTCGTTCGAAGCGAACAAACTCCTCCAGCTAAATAGCCACTGAAACGGGTCATTCAAACGCATCCAGGTGCCGATGGACTTGAGCGAATCGTGACACTTCATACTGTAATTACGACACTTTAACGTCCAGTTACCAAAGTGGTGCTATTGTTATCAGAATAATATATACTCCACATACCATTTTGTTCTGATTTATGATTTCAGTTTTATTTTTTACTGCATTATGTTTTATTCGTCTGACTGACGAAGGTTTATTTCTAATATTTATTACGAAAGGATAAAAATATTATCGCTAACCAAAAACGACTATTTCGACTTATTTTTATCTCCTCTACAAGAATGTAGCAAAAATATTTGCTAAAAAAATTATTTTCGGAAAATAATATTTTTATCTTTTCAAGCAAAAATTTTACATTAAATCTTTCATTTTTATATCCAGTTACGAATAATCTTAATTCAAAAGTGGTGCATGCTAAGTGCGTCACGGGGTATAGTAACCTCAAACCGGCTTAAAATTTTGCGTCAAAGATACGACTAGCTGCCATCTTACTGTTAAGCCCAGCAGTTAGCCGGGGACGAAACACAATTTTCTACTCTCATTTTATTTTTGATATTTTTTTATATTTTCGAACATTTCATTCTATAACCCTTTTTATATATCGTATATTTTATTTATATGTACTCATCTCGTGGGGTTGTTGGACTTTATATGTAGTTAGGGGTTTGTAGGTTGTAAATGAAGTTCTTCTCTCGACGTGAAGTTCTTTATTTGATTATCGATAATTTTTGATGTCTTAAATGTACACTGGTCGCGTCCTGGTTGGAAGAGTGGCCGAGGATGGAATGAAATAATATTTCTTCTCGCAGCGTCGATATAAAATGAGATTCGAAATTAACAGAATTTGTATTATTACAATAAAAAAAATTTGAAAGTAGTAAAATTGGAATTTAGAAGGTTGAAATTGATTTGACATGAAGAAAAAAAAAATTGCAATAGTGATCTTATATTAATAGATTATCTGGTTACTTCTATGTGATTGGTTATAATTTTTCTTAGATCTGATAATTCATGTATATAAGTTTTACAAAAATATTTGTTTTTATCTTGTTAATTGTGCGTCGGAGCTTAACATAAAATTTACGACAAGATTTCATTATATAAGTGATATATTGATTATTTGTTAAATCATATAAAATAATTTTGGCCGCTGTCACCATTCTGTTTTGAAGTTAGATTTGAATAATCGTTATGAAAATTGACATTTTTCCTATTTTAATTATACTATTTCCTTGATGACTATTCTCTCTCCTCCCCTTTTGGTTTAGTGTTATAATTTGATAAAGTACTTTAATGTAATTTTACTTATAACAAGTTATGATATTAACCCTCCTGCGCACAACGATGAGATATCTCGTCAAAACGAAGTCGGTCGAAAGTGCGCGATGACGAGATATCTCGGCATGACATTTTTTTTTAACTTTTGATGTATTGACTTCTATGACATCCTAAATCCTACAAATTAAAGCTTAAGAACATAGCTTTCAAATAAATCAGGTTAACTAATTAAATACCTTTAATTTCCTTTTCAATTTTTCATCAAAATGATGAAAACTCATGAATATTGATAGCATTATTGGAGTTTATAAACTTTCAAATTAATTGTTAAATATGGGTCAAATCAGTTCGAAAAATTTTAATCAGGGGTTTTCGGGGTTGCTGAAAATGAATATGGTATCAGAATTCTAAAATTCAAAATGGCGGATTGAAATGGCGACTTTGTACTTTTGATTTTACAAAAATTTTAGGTGAATTTAAGGGATCATAGTCGCCATTTTGGATTCGCCGTTCTGAATTTTGGAATTCTGATAGCAGATGCATTTTCAGTGACCCTGAAAATATAGTAATATATGCTCTTAATGAATCAATCTTCCAAAAAATAGGTGAATTTTCGAAACGTAACAGTCCGGGTTAACGTTTACGCAGGGGTCTTAAAGAATAATGTAATGTTAAAAGCTATTTTAAAATTTGAAAATCGCAAGAATAGTAGTATGTATGCGGTTCAAACTTACAGCTAATTAATTTAGTTCTTGATTAATTATTTCGGCGGTTTAAGAGGTTAAGTTCTAATTCTTCCATGCTGCGATCTAGGCTACGAGTGCGTCTGTTGAGAGGTAACGTTTGTGTTATGAGAGGTATAATAATATGAAAATTTAGTTTAAGAAAGTGTGTGTTGTTACCACATATTACAGGGAGTTCGTTAAAACTGAAGTTAAACATTAAGAAATATTACTTATGTCGACTGTACTCTACTATAAACTGACAAAGATTTTTCTATTGGTTTTACAGTCTAATCAATAGTAATGGGCAATCAGATTGCCCTTGTTTATAATCACCCCCGCAGAATCTAAAATAAACGTATATTTAAACCTGAAAAACATTTATTAGTAAAGGACAATCTGACCCCCCCCCCCCCCCACCGCCCAAAAATGCACGACGTTTTGAGCCCGCTCCGGGTCTTCCTCCGGGACTGAAATAAAAAGCGCGTTTAGCCTCCTTATATACCCACTACCCATCCCCACTCTCCCCACCGCCAACCCCCCTCTCTCCTTTAATAACTTCCCATTACAACTTAAATTAATAAAGAATGATAAATGTTATCTAATTTACTTGACTCTATCATTAAATTTACATTATTTCGATTCCTTAGAATGTGGATACTCTCAAAACACTCCCCCTTATATTTATT
>UELV01180126.1:4933-23317 GCA_900490015.1 Megastigmus stigmatizans
AAACACCGCCTTGAAGTCAGAAGAAAATTGGTGTTTGCGAATTATCACGTTTGTTTGATCGGATTCTGAGATGGTTGGATTGGATGGATGTTGCTCTTTTGAAATGGATTCTGAGATGTCCTATTGTACAGAACTAACGATAAGATGTTGCTTTCAACTTAAAAAACATCTAAAATAATCTTTATTAAATCTATTACATTGTACAAGTAAAAGTTTACGAATTATTACTTGATTTTGGATTCTAAGTGTTAATTAATTTTACTATCATTTTGTTTTCATAAATTAAAGTTAAAAGATGAACTTAAAAGTCAATAAATAATTACATTAGAGATTATATATTTGTAGTTACAAAAAATCTTCAAAATTACATATATAATTTTAAATAATCAGATGTTAAATCATAATACCCATATAATGTGCTCTGCTTGATTTTCACGAAATTTCATTTTAAATAACATTCTACATATATGTAAAACGGATTAAGAATGCTTAATATTACACAAAATGTTCAAGTTTTCAATATGCTAATTTTTTATAGTTACTTTACAAAATTAAACTAGTTTATTTAATTAACCTCTTCTTTTAATATTATTACAATTCAAATTGAGCTCAGCATTTGCTTTCCCTGCATACATATGCATAAAAGGAGCATGAAAGGATTATAAGCTTGGAGCGCAGCTCTAGCATGATGAATATTATAATCTAAAGCAAACACCTAAAACACGCAGAAATTAAAAAAAAAACATACTAATATGGTAATAGTTCCAAGAATAGGATTGTGACGACACATATTTAAAGTTCTGACTGTGACTTTAATATTAATACTTGCTCTAAAATTGACTTAAATCGAATAACTGAAGTAAATAATATCGTTTTGCTAATTTATGTAAAAATATTTAACACATAGGAAACTTTGCTTTGAATAAAGTTAAGTATAATATGATAAAACTGACCAAATCAAAAAGATTGAATGGAATTATTAATAATAACCAATAAATATAATTTGTTTTGGGACTAGTAAGTACTCGTTAGATTTTTTACTTCTTTCAAAATAAATAATCACCAAAATGGGTATTCATAAAATCAATATTTAAACTTCCTTTATGGGCTAAGAAATTGATGTGTACTTATAATTTATTATTGTTAATAATTCAATTATATTGAAGAACTAATTATTTATTTTTGCCTATCAGTATTCATACTAATTAGTGTTGTTTTTAAACTAAAGATCTTCTATTGTTTTAGGCAAAATTCTCCTATATCTACAATTAATTCATACACATAAAACAAGAACGATAAAGTCAATAATTGCAGCCTTATAATCGCCACGTAAATATTCAATCTCCACCATAGATCCCGAATCGCTCCTCTCAATATTATCACCCCTCATTAAACCGACCTCGCAGCATCACCCTCACATACTTGACCAGATAAAGATAGAGAGCCAAGCCGCTTCCTGCAAGAGCCGCCTTCCTTATTTCAAACTCTATTATCGCGGTCATGCGCAATATTTCTTATCTCGTAGCCCCACGTACGTATCACATATGCCAGCACCAGCACAACCCAACGCGAGATTCAAAGATAGTCCGATCTCTGGATTTTTTAATGAAAGGGAAGGATGGAGAAAAATTCCTTTCAGGAGAGAAGGAGAACAGCAGCGAGCAACTGGCATATCGGTTCAGGCACGTACACTTATCAGCCCGAGCGTGAACGTGACGTGCAGGTAGAAAAAGCAGGTAGAGATACGTACCACGGAGTGCCGGTAGGCACTTTACTTGACTTTGGACGCGAGACGCGAAAATTTTCGTGGTCGTCGACTGCCGGTCGTAAAGACTAGCCAGACACTCTCCGGTACATTTCACTTTTTTAGTCGTGATTTACAGGTGCTAAAGATTAGTCCAAGGCCAGCGATGTATGTGGGCACTTACTTGGATTGATGGAGACGAGGAAAAAGTATTGAACACCGGACTTGCGTCATTCAATATGAAAGTTATTTGTGAATTTCATTCGTCTCCGCAGTATTCGATATTTTGTTCTACTTTAAATGAAATATTTTCCTCTTATATATGCGGGACCGAGAAATGAATATTTCGTTATAAAGGTTGTATAGTATATAGTAAACATATATAACCTTTGGTTATTTGAAATATGTTCAAATTATTTAACAATTCTATATGCAGGTAATGTACAAAATAACAGGCGTAGCAATTTATAATATCGATTGGGCAAAAAGATGGAATATTTAGTTTTACTTAATTAAATAACAAACATCAATGAAAATTATTTACAAGTTAACTTTACAGATCAGCAATTTATTTCAAATATGTTTTTCAAGCTGTAGCATTACGATTAAACGATACTTTGCAATTTTTAAATACATTATTTATTAATTATATTTATAGCAAGCTTAAAAGCTCATTTAACAGCCCACTAGGACTGAAAAAATTGCACCGAGCTTTTAGTTGATCCAATGAAATTTAACAAAAAGATCCTTCAACCAGTTGGAGCTGAGAGAAAGCCATTGGTCTTCGCAGTCACCAAGTAGTGTTCAAGAACCCTTCAACATATTGAGGTCTTACAGGTCTTAAAATAAAGCTTAAAGGTGCGCCATCTGAAACATGCATACTTAACTGCTAAAAAATATTTTTCTCGAATCTAAAGAGAATTAAGGTTAATAGGATAAATATAGGTAGTAGGAATTTGAGTCTTATCAAACTATGTAAGTATTTTTTAAATTGTATTTTAAGTAATCATTTATTATTTCATAACAGTAATCTGTTGTTTCGATAATTGAAAGGAAAGTTAATGTCACTGTTAAATGTAGTTTATTGAGTTTAGATGGATTATTTAAAAAAAGATGGCTAACAAATTTGTTTTACCTATACATGGATGCAGAAAGGGTTGCCGACCAAGCGCGCGAGATACGAATCGAAATTGTAGAAAACTTGTGAAAGTCAAAACAAAAATTAAAAATCAATTACAAATAGCAGTAATAAATTAAATTTTATAAATCTAATTTTATAGATTTATGAAATATACAGATTTTAAGAATTATCCATTTAAATATTTCTAAAAAAACTATTTTATTTCAATAAATTACTTATTATAGGTTTTTTAAATTGTAGTTTTTAAGAAATTCATATTTTTTAAAATAATTTCTCTCTGAATAATCTTCAACATAAGTAAACGAAAAGTTAAATATTTTTTTAGTCCCGTGGAAGAATATTTTGCACCATAACTTAAGTAATTCCTCTATAAACAAGTTTCAACATAAAACAGAAAACTTGAATATTTCTTTATTCTCGTAGAAGAGTATGTTGCCGCGTAACTAGTTAAAGCATTATATTTCGCCAGAATAAACTAAATACGTATACCGTACGAAGCACTGTAGAAATCTAAGAATTAACTTTATGTGTAATAATTTTTCTCGTCACTGTGTTATAGCTAATAAATTTTCTCACCACAATCCCTTCTTAATTATCATAGTTAATGATTACTTAAATCACGATAACAATTTTCGTACTGATTATTTTTATGTTGATAACCGATGAAAATATTTCGGGAACAGATAAGTAAGATATTTCTACGGGTTTTCAATGCCTAGTCATGTATATCAAAGAAATATAAGGGTTATTTGCATTAAAATGATTTTAACGATGGAGTTGAAAATCAATACGTATAAGCTTGAACACCGAGTGATCCTGCGAAATTTAACCACCAAATTCTACCTACCATTTTACCTATAAGTATAAATTATTCTGTGCTTTATGCTCTTAGAAGGTCTAAAAGATTAATAATGTTGCCGCTAAATTTATGCCGTCACAACATAAATGCATTTAAGAAAAAAATCAGCTTTTTTGTATTAATTTCTGTAGGGATTATTACTTTCATATTTTATATTAAGGTTTGATGCTTTTATACAGTGATTTAAACATTTCAATGAACCATGACTGATAATAATAAATCAATGTTTTTATCGAAAGAACAAAATTGGTTAAGTGAACTACAATTTAAAAAAGCTTCGTGTGCACATATAGTTACGTCTTTGTAATTCATAGATCCTGCATAGTAGTAAAAGACGTATTGAAACATCCACACTTTACAACTGCTTATTTTATGGTTATATGAAAAGCAATAAATATACATTTAATCACGATGTATTAAAATATCAGAAAGATTATTTCACACTTCCACTTAATGTCATTTTTAATTAAAACAAAAATAATGGGTCAGTATTATACTTATATAAATTATCATAAAAATTTTATTGTACTCAGACGATCCAGTAAAACCGTAGCTTATTAATCACGAAAGAAATGTCACTCTAACGTCATATTTATTCTCATTTCCACTCAGTTATTCATTTATACTAGAAAAATAGATACAACACATCATTATGCGAAGACTTTAATTTTTAATATAATTTGTACGAAAAGCTTTAGTTTGCACCAGTTTCACATACACACACCCACTGCAGCCAAAGCAGTTTAAACCATTTTAAAAATAATTCCGACTGGAATAATTCGCTTAGCTTAGCCAGACACTCGAAGCGGGCACTGGCAAAAGTACGTCACCTACTCTCTCTCTCTCCCCTCACCCCTTCTCTCTCTCTCTCTCTCTCTCTATCACCATATTCACATCATAACAATTGCGAAATCATCAAAGGAACCTGTCGCCTACCCGTATCCAATAAAAGGTCAAACTCTTTCGAACCCTTTAAAAGTCATTAATCCATCATTGGGAGAAGAAGAAGTAAGGAATAGAGGGGAAAGAAACTTACCGGAGCAGAAGTAGCTCGAGCGGCCGCGTTCATCACACACTTCCTGCAGGTTCTCTCTCTGTCTGTCTCCCTCTCTCTCTCTCCTCTTGCTCTCCCCTTCCTTCCACTTCCGCGTAGCTCGCCAAACCTTATCCTCTCTCTTTCTCTCTATTGCTCACCCTTGGACGAGAAAAGGCCCAACGAACTGTTCCGCGTGGGCGCAAGTTCACCCTCCGTCTCTCCCTGTCTCTCACTCTCTCTCTCTCTCTCTCTCCCTCTCTAGGCGCTCGATTATCGGTACAGAGAAGAGGCGGAGGAAAAGAAAAAATCACAGGCCCGTCTCTTGGTGCGCTCCTCCTCTGTCATTGTCTGTCTGATAGGTATTAAGGCGCGCGCTTGCAAGTCAGTGTGTGTGTGTGTGTGTGTGTGTGTGTACCCCCCGCGACACACACTCTTTCTCTCTCTCAGTCTCTCTCGGTTGGTCGGGCGAACTCAGGCCAAGCAGGTTAACTGATGCTGGTGGCGCGTCCTCCTCGTCGTACGCACTGGCGACTGGTGGTCGTGTTGGTGGTGGTGGTGGTGGTCGTCGTCGTCGAGACGTCGTCGCCGTAGTCGATTAGTTGGCTCCGACATGTCGCTTTTGGAGGTTAGGCTCGATGGGGGGGCCGCGTCAATCGGTCAGTCGGTCGCGCACCTTCTCTCTCTCTCTCTCTCTCTCTCTGTTTGTCACAGACACTAGAGAGGGAGCGGAGACGTGGTCGCAGGGCGACGGTGAAGCTCGCGTACAGAGCAGTGCACGCGCATATCGCCCCTCCGACTGCACACACACACTCTCTCTCTCTCTCTCACTCTCTTTGTCCCGTTGGTCGAGGCCGCGAGACTCAGTGCGGAGAACTGCTCGTAGCTCTCTCTGCACTGCACACTCGACGCGCACACGCTCAGGGCTTGGACTACCGAGGACGGGGCTGCCACGGCTGCCGCGGCTGCTGCTGCTGCTGCTGTGTAGGAGCTCGCGAGGGGCAGAGAGTGTGAGAGAGAGAGGGGTTGAACTGCCGGAGGCGCCATCTGTAGGGAGTAAGTAGGAAGCGCCGCGAGGGTTGGAGGGAGGTGGCTGATGCGAGCGTGACTGACTCTCTACACCTACGCGCACCCAAGTAGTACGAGTCGAGTCGGGTCAGAACCGCGTAACAGGGGAGGAGGCGCTCGCGAGCTGCTGCTGCCGCCGCCGACGCTATAGTATAGTACTCTCTGCTTTGCTGCAGCGTTCGCTCTATATAGCTATGGGACACACACGCTATGCCCTTCCCTCGGAAACAATAAAAAAAAAAATAGAAATCCACCCCAGCTGTATTAATGGCTAATTCATGGCGGAAATGTTGCGCGGACATAACCCTACAATATGCTGGGACTGTTATGATGAGCTTGACCTTGCGGGTCTTGGTTTATTATACTCGGCTCTCCTGTTCGCTGTATATATAGGAAATTATTGGCTTTCGCGGAGATAATGATTTTTTTCCGCGCAACAAATCCTCGTGTTTAATGGAAAAATATAGAAGATTGGAGAGGTGTTGATTTAATTAAGAGCGATGTGCGTGTGGCCGTGGCGAGTCCTAGTTTACGGGCACCCTATTAAACACGACATTTGAAATATTAATAAAATTAGTGGAAAAACGTACTGGAGAATATTGGCTTTGATTTCATTAAGGGAAATAGTAATGAGTTCTGCTCTCGAAATGTTACGAGTTAAGATTACGCATTTGTAAAGATTATAGGATGTGAAACTGTTTTCAATAGCAGGCGTTGGATTGAAAAATGTTTTTCTTTAAAAGATATACGATTTTTAGACGCGGCGTGAAGTAAAATAGTAAGTGCCAATATCGGGATACGAACCTCAGATATAACAACTTTTGCAACTGCAATTGTACAGATATATGAAAATGTTTCGATATCCGTGCCGGTTTTAAAGAGCACACTGTATACTTTCACTGTATTTTATAAGTAATTCCTATATAACTAATCGCATTCATATAAAGAGTTATAAAATTATAGCGACAATTGGATTTTATACAAAAAAAAAACTCAGTAAAATAATTGGTCCTCTTCCTTATTACTACGTTTTTGTCAGACATTTCTGATAATTATCATAAATGTAAGCTATACTCTCTGAATAAAATGTGTTAAATTGTAATTACTAATTCTACAGGTTATAAAAATAAAATTATTGCTAGCTACACCATAAATAGAAAATATATGTAATTTCACTTGAACAGTAAAACCTCAATGTTGTCAATAGGTTTAAATTTAATGAATGATAAGAAAAGTTCTGACGATGCGAACTTTTAATTCTTTATTTTGATATCAATTTATAACTAATATTATGAACGTATTTTATAATTTGACTGAACTATTGTCAAAAATAAATCCAGCAATCGTAAATTAATATTAAAATAAAATGTTAAATGTTTCTAAAAGTGTAAAAAGGGAAATTCAATTAAAGAAAACGTAAGACCAAATTAATGGAATCAGTCTTTTTAATTAAAGAAAACGTAAGGACAAATTAATAGAATCAAAAGGACATTATTAATTGACGATCCAATATATCCTTATTAAATTACTGTCTCTGGAAAATAAAACGGATTTCCCTATTAAAGATATTTTTATAAAATTGGATTTAATGCTACATTAATAACTCATATTTGAACTACTTTCAAACTTAATATAGATTAAAAATGTACTTATACAGTCAAGTTCTATCTTATATTCAGAGTTCTTTGATTCTTTTATATTTCTTATTCGAACTACTTGGAATACCTCCTTAATGATAAAGAATAGAGCCCTAGAAATTTAATAAATATAGCAAAAAATTAGCTGAGCAAACAATAATGAACGCATTGAATTTCGCCACTTAATACCGATATATATATGTATATAGTTTTTTTCTCATAAAATTGTATAAGACAGTTAAAGTAACAATAAATAGGCACAGCAATAGTTTATAAACATGAATTTTTCAAAACTCGAGTACATATACAAATCCACATGCTTAACCACATGACCTAGTTGGGTATAGTGTTCCAAATCGATTAAATGCAAATTTTGGCGAAATGAAACTTTTTCAAGCACAGCATATACGTTCATTTTGAAATATTCACCTATTCAACATAATAGACAATTGGACGCAGTTTACTTATATAAGCCACAAATAACGATCTGCTTTATCGTATGAATCTGCACATATACACAGAAAAATTATTAGACCACTCGGCTTATACATGAATCGCTTTTAATAACTTTTACGATCTATGATATAAATTCGAAAGCACCTAAAAAATGCGTAAAAAAGTTTCAGCCCTGCGCGGAAAGTCATTACAGACACGCTACAACATATCGGCACCTCACCATCTATATATATTATATATATATATATATATGTATATTATACGTAATACTCCTTCGGTAGACCCATTGAAACTTATCAAGAAAAGAGAGATGCCGTAATACGAAATAGTCGCGCGGGGCCCCGGAATGGCTCTTTCGTGCCGCGAACTACCTCAGTTTCGAATTATGCACGCGCAGGAAGAGTCGACCGTGCAAAAAGACCTGTATATACTCGAAAAGGCATTAACTCGTTCTTTCGCTCTCTTTCTATCTGCGAGCGGAAGTTTGCCGATTCAATTTTCGCAAGTCGTTTCGCGGTACACAGATTGCCGGAGGCCGCGCCCCGCCGACTCCATACTAAAAGTCGGACTTTAAGTCGCCATAAGCGTTTAGCGCTGCCCGCGCAGTAGTGATATTCCGCGGGACAGTGGCGCACAGGGAGTCCACTGCCGCTGCAACAGGTTCGCGTGCCGTGGGAACGTCGACGGCGACGACGCCGGCAGCAGGAAATCCAGATCCTTGGCTCTGCCTCAGCGCAGTCTCTCACATTTTCCAGTCGCCAATTTTCTGCCCTGAGTAGACGGAGGTGGGTTTTACACGAGTTTTCGATAGGTATCGCGCGCGCAATTTCTTCATTTTGCAGGGCTGCTACTTCACGGCTACGGCGACCAGCTTAGGTGGGACGTGAGTGATGGGTAGTTGAGGAGACGTGATTATAATGCATACTAAGCGATTCTTGGCTATATATGCCTTATGAATTTCATATAAAAGTCTGTAAGCGAATCGAAATTTTCTTTCCGTAAAAATGTCCGTCTCCAAAAACGCTAAATAATTTAATAGAAATAAAATTATTTTTATATTAAATATTACATTCTTAATTATAGACATCAAAGTAAATAAAGAAACTGTATGTGAACCATGTTTTAAAGAAAATCAAAAAATTTTTTTGAATAGAGAAATACGTAAAATAAGTACTTATTTGACACATATCTTTAGTCTTCATATTTTGTCTCAATTCCAACTGTATACATATAGGTTTTTAAAATAATAAAGCGCTTTGGCGAACCAATAAAATGTTTTAATTACAAACCAAATAATTATTTATGAATTATTCTAACGGTTAATTCAAGAAGGACAATTAATAAAATAAGAGTTTTTAGGCTGGGTTCTTTTTGTAATTTTTATTTAAATACGAACGTCTCAAAAAAGAGAATAACTGTAATTCAAAGTAAAGATCGACGAGGAGGTAAGTACAAAATGGCCTAAGACTAAGACACGACATACATTCGGAATCCATTGTTGCTTGGATTGTTTCATTTTGTGCTTAACAGTGTGTATAGAAGGTTTTACAAATTTCATCTAAGATTTCCTAATCTAAGTGTCGGTATAATCAGTAGCTGAGTATTTTTTGTAAGTTTTTGAGACTCTTTGTCATACAAGGCCAAAATTGAAATATTTTTCCAGAGTATCACAGAATTTTTTTTGCTTTTTTTTTTCTTCCAAGGAATGACGACAGTAAAATTTACAATATTTTTCTCAATACATTTTTAACGAAGAAGCTCGTTTATACAACGATATTCTCTTACATAAGTCAAGTAGGGCCTCGCTTGTATCGAGTAATCTAATAATTGATTTCTTTTATCTACTACAATATATTGAATATTATCAAAATTTGTATCTTTTTATTAATAATATGATTGCGCTCTTAACTTCTTTTGTCGAGACTTGAATTGCTTGGTTTACTCGAACAAGCATAAAATATGTACAAAAGGTCACTGGTCCTCTGCTGTTATTTTATTTTATAAACAATGAATAAATTTCACGTTATTGATAACACACTACTTGCATTATGAATATAAATACACGCAAACATACATTAGCGGTTTATCCTCTCGCCACTTTCATTAAATATATACCTCAAACTGCCACAGTTTTACACTCAAAGACAATAATAAATAGAAAAAACATATTGCGAGAAGTTTAAGTGACGCTCAAATAGTCATTTTTCTTTACAATTAAACTAAATAATACAGAGTCACCCTTTGCAAAAGGCAATCGAACTGTCATGGTACACGGAGATACTGTAAGTTGTCTCTTCTCAAAGTAGCGTATAAATGTCGCTTTTCATAACATTAATTCGGTTAATTACGCTATGTAATTTTATTATTTTTTTTTGTAAAGAGATATTAATAAACGGTAAAATAAATTTGTGAGATTCTAAAAAAAAAAAAAAAAAACAAAATATGTATATACTTCCATCTTTTTTGTTTTAATACTATTATATAAATAAAATTCAGTGTAAGATGTAATTCCGTCAGTATAACAATCGCACTAGCGTGTATAATATATAAATTTGTAAACATTATAATTTTTATCAGTGCAGCAAACGAGAGTATAGACAGAGCTCGAGTCACAGCGAATCATACTCGTCCGCTTAATCGTTTGCCTTGTAAATACTTATTGACTACGATTTTTCTGATTGCAATCGATCGACTTGATTTTTTTTTTTTTTTTTTTTTTTTAATTCAATGAAAAAGGGCTCGCGTTTCAAGTCTTTTTTGGTCTTAGAATGAAATTAAGATTATGCGCCGTATTGACCGCGTAATAGACGTTGGCCGAGTTGGGCAGGACCATCTCCCTGTCGGGCAAGACCTGGGCCAGGGTGAACTGGTCGGGATTGCCCTCGATGCAGAGCTTGAGCATGGCATTGCGTATGACCTGTGGCGTCCTCTCGTTGTTCGACAACATGATGGACTTGTAGAGGACTACGCCCTCGGTCTCCACGTTGTCGCTCTCCATCGTTACCTTGATGATGTAGAAATCGGGCGAGCTCTTGTGCGAGTGCGAGGGGCTCGAGAGGCTGCCACCTGCTGCACCGTTCGAGTTGTTGCTGCCGACCTGGGTCGTGTTCAATCGGCTATGTTGGCCGCCGTTGACGCCGTTGCCGCCGCCGGAGCTCAGGGAAATGTCGAGAGAAGGCAAGGAAGACGAGGAAGACGAGGAAGACATCTGCGAGGGGGAAGTTCGCCTGTCCAGCGAATTGTGCGGCGAGCTGAAATGCGGTATAGAGATTATTAGAATATTTCTTATCCCAGTAAGACTCGATGAATAGAAATAGGAGAATGCATGCATATCGTCTATGCCGAATAAGAAACTCGTGTATAGCACAACTTTGTACGATCATTAGTTGTCAACATATAAATAACTTATTCCTCACCGCTTAAGTATTGCAAGATATCTATACGAATGATGCATTTGCAATAGGTTTACATCATAATTCTTTCGTATTTTGACTTACGACACTTAATTACACGTATACGATATGATTATAGGTCAGATCGTAGTTGTTCTGCAAAATCGCGACGTTTTTTCATGCACACAGTTTCTAACGGCAAGAATGCCATGTATATCATGACTATGTTACTCATATTTCAATTTATCCGTCAACGAGTGCAAGACCAGGTCGCAAGAGGCACCTATATTCATTTATACCTGGGCAGGGAATCAAGATCGCAATAGAACTGTGAACTACTGGAGCTGGAGGTCGAGGCTATCGAGTCGTTTTTCCTATGGCCCGACTGATTGTGGTTGTTCGAATGGTTGTGATGGTGATGATGGTGATGGTGCTGCTGCTGCTGCTGCTGCTGCTGCGAGTGATTGTTGTGATTGTGGTTGTGCTGATGTTTCTTCTTGGCAGCGGCGACCGAGCGATTGTTTATGGTGCTACCGGCTGGCGGTGGTTCGATCTGACAGCTGAGCTTGTAGGACTCGCGATCGTCGAGGACGACGATCGAGTGGAACCAGCGGTCGAACAGGGGATCCGCACTGAAGTTGTAGGCGTTGGCAGCGCCCTGCAGCAGACGTATGCGCGCTAGTACCTCGAACTCCTTGCGACGCTTGTCGAAGTTGATGAGGCCCTCGGCTATCGTGTCCGGTATCGCGGTGTCGATCATCGTCAGATCTGTGAGGAAGGTCCCCAGATACGGGATAGTTCCGTAACTTATGTTCTAAGGACATGAAAGAGTTCAATTATTAGCTTTTGGATGGGTTATACACATATTGTATATGTTTGAATTGACTGATTGAAATGTTATCGCGGTATCCTGAGCGGTATGAAATTGTTCGGAATGAAAAAATATATGTACAATGAAAATTTTCAAAGCATCGATAAAAGCTCGAGAAACAGGCGCGCATCTTGTGCCAAGCTCTTTATTATTATACAAAATTGTGGATAACAATAACGTTAAGCATCTGAATTGAAGAGAATGTATAAGAAATAAACAATTTAATTATCAATTTTGTTATTTATACTAAGAAATAACAAATATTCGCTGTTCTTTGGATAAGATATATTTGAAGTAGTGAAATGTAATTTTTAATTCGAAGAAAATTAATATAGCCAACAATTATTCTCATTGTGATTGAACCATTAGCTTCAGTTACTTGAACGGAAAAAATGTTATAGTAGGTACACACAATCCATAACCGCACACTAGATTTATCGGAATTAAACAAGGTATAAAAGAACAGAATCTGAAAAATAACGTACACTTTATACATCCACTCCCATACTCGTTAAAAATGAGTGTTTTTGTTAAAAAGTGCAGTTATAAAATTGGAATTTGTCAACATCACATTTCCGCAGCATCGATTTAGCGTGTTATTTTCTCCGCGGCATCTTCACAAGTATAGAAAAGGCTACAAAGATCCGGAAGAAATGGCGCAGTGCGCCACAATGTAATATGGTGTGCGCAATAATGCACTTACCCCTGCGTGAGTGTTCTGCTTCTGGAAAATCTTCTGCAGGTGCCTGTCACTCCTGCCGGCGGTGTCGGCGAACTTGGCCGTGCCCTCCTTGATCAGCAGCTCCCTCTGCGTCCAGGCATTGTTCTCCTCCGAGAATATCCTTTCCAGCTCCCTGAATATCTCGTGCTTCTCCCTGGGCATGCACTGCCAGCACTTCTCCAGCCTGTAGACCGGATTGCTCTGCAGGCCCGACACTATGGCCTTCAGACTGCTGAAGTTCTTCAGTATCCTGAGCTCCTGGGCTATGTCGATCCAGGTCTCGATGGTCCTGGCCCTCTCCTGCGGCTTGCTGCCCTCGTCCATGAGGAGGACGCTCGAGATGACGCGCAGCGACACGGCGTTGAACTGATTGACGGTGGCGAGGACGGTGGCTGCGTCGTGGCTGCGGGTGCGATCCCCGCGGCGGGACCAGACTGCCCCGAGGCACTGATGGGCTACCAGTTTGCGAAAGACCTCGGCGTCCATGCGCGTCAGCTGTTCGGCGAAGTGCCGGTGCGGCACCTCGGGGAAGGCGTAGCTGGTCCAGTTGTTGCTGTCGCTGAAGCTCTCGTTGACGCCGCCACCGACGCCGCCACCGACGCCGCCACCGACGCCGCCACCGACGCCGCCAACGCCGCCGCCAACGCCGCCGCCGCCGATGCCGCCGATGCCGCCGATGCCGCAATGCAGACCGGACCGCCCGTTGTCGTAGATCGGACAGGCGTTATCTGTACATAACAACGATATATGATGCGTGTGGAATTTATACTCGGGGCCATACGATACTTCCTCGGACTTTATATCTGCCAAATGAGCGCAGGTCTCATCGTTCTCTATGTACGGTTGCGCGTTTTTTCTCATATGGATATAGTGATTTTGTCAGAGAATTATAAATTGATTTTATATTTATACATGAAAATTGAGTATTTCGAATCGTGTCGCAGTAGCGTTGTATTCAGGTACATTGATAAGATTCTTGATGAGAAAAAAATAAAATGATATAGTCGACTGATTTTATCTCCACTCATGCGGCGAAGTTTTTAATTTCAACTTGTTAATCAACGATAATAATTAATTATATATATACATGTTTGACTCGTTTTGTCAATCGACCACTTCGAAAGAAAATTGTGTGTTTAATTTCTATATAAAACTAAATAAAACGCTCCAACAAAAAAAATGATATACTGTAACTTTAATTTATACATGATTTTTTAGATCTGTATAGATTAGAACAATATATATAATTCTTACAACATCAAAATATATTTCAAGAATTAATAATCTGTACAACGTATAAACCGTAAAAACCTTCACTTACATAAAAAGAAAAAATCTAAAAATACACTATTACTAAAGTCGAGAACACACTTTACAATTTATCGTTAAGCCTTATTTTTCACGTCTTACGCAACCATAATAAATAACGGACAAGTAGATAATTTACATTCACGTCAACAATGCAACGTGACAAGCCTGCATATACTTTTGCCGCGTGAATAATATCCGCATAAAAAATCAAGCGCAAACTTTAAAAACATATACCGCAACCTCCCTATAACGAAAAAAAGTAGGAAGCAATAATAAAAATATAATAGAAGAGATAATACCAACCCAACTGATCATCCCGCTGCGAGAACCTGTGCAGGCGGTGTCTCGTCTTGAGCTCGAGCTCGGAGCCGGGCAGCCTACGATGCGCGAACTCCAGCAGTCTGACCAGTAGCGGATGATTGGGCGGCGAGCGCCAGTCACCTGGATAAGCGTCGAGCCAGACGTGCAGGGCCTGTACGAGGGTCTTGCGGTGCTGGGCACTGGCCGCCTCGTCCAGGGAGTCGTAGCGCTCGAGCAGTAGCTCGAGGACCTCGCGCGGCGTGGTGAAGGCCCGATAGGTAGCGAGGAACACGTTGATGTAGGTCGACTCGAGCTCGCCGTCGTCGTTCGCCAAACTCTCGACCAGACGCTGAACCGTACCGGCCTTTAAGAACCGCACGCGTACCGTCTCCCATTCTAGATGCGAGATCTCGTCGTCCGAGTCCTGTGTTAGGGTTGCACAAGCTCAGAGTTAATGATTATTCCTTGATAGCGCGATTCGCTATATCTAATGGCTTTACTTTGTTTCTTTACTTATATACAATGACAAAAAGTATATGCTGATTTTTACTTTTTATAAATTATCTGTATAACTATTACACATTTTTCAGTGGATTCATTATACTTGTTAAATTTACAAATGAATATATATGAGCTTGAAAAAAAATTAGATATAAAAAACGCCCACCTGCGCTAAGTTAACAACGAATAAAAAAAACTGAAATTTTAACAGATGCACTTGTTAAATTATTACTTGGTATTATACATATATATTGTACGTACATATACCTGAATTGTTATATTTATTATCAATATTTATATCTCAACAAGAATGTGTTCTGGAACTTTATTAGCAGCATGTGTAATCAACAATAATTACGAAAAATTATTTTAAAAAAGTTTCCTCAAAATTGTAGAATAAAATTTTCTATCTTGGTATGAATAAAATTCATTATTTAATATTAAAAAGTTTATCTCGATGCTTCAATACAGTTCATAACACGTAACTAGTAACAAAATTTTACTAATTTTAAATGAACTCTCTGCTTAACTGCATCATTCACTCTTTATAATGACTGCAGCTCACTTAAGTTTGAGTACTTTCCAAACGATTGAATTTTTCATATGGACTAAATCGTTTAAATAATATGATTGTTAAAGTATAGCTCGCGAAAAAATAATAGCTAAATTAAGAATTAAGTATTACGAATATAATTTTAAAAAAATGTTACGCACATTTACAAAAAAGGTTTGTTATTGTTACTTTTTATAATCTTTTTATAAACAAATTCAGATACAATATGACATAAAGATTTTCGTTTCAATAAGATACGACGACGTATTTCTATTCCAATGAATATCCATTGTATTCTTATTTACCACACTCAATGCTACCTAATTCTTATATTTACTGCGCATTGTATAAGAGTTGTATTGACATCAATAATAGAAGCTAAACGCAGTTAATGATTTTCTTCAATTCAAACCGTATTGACCGTACCGTATAAAAGATTAAAAAGTCATTTGAAAAATCGCAATAAAGTTTCCGATACAAATATTGTGAAATATAACTCACCGATGCTGAGAGACTTCTTGTGGGCCTGTGATAACGCACTTTTTTGAGGTACACCGTGTAGATAACGCCGTCACCCTTTTCCTCGCCCCAAAGACGCCACGTGGGCTGTAAAATCACAATGTGTTTTATGAGGTCACTGCGACACCGCAACTATTACACCGAAGTAAAGCTTCGTATGAGTAAAAAACTTTGTAAGGCATTCAGTTCTATATATAAAGCAAATAGGAGACAAGCAAGAAATAAGAAGGTGGAAGGATATAGAAAAACAAACAAATCCTGTACAACAATACGTGCATTAACTAAGCGTCACGTGTCGCCTTAAATCAGCCTAGATGTGCATTGTGCAGGAGCGAAGTAAGTATAAAGTCTTGCTCTGTGGGGTGCAAATCGTTGAATAATCACAGTTTTCAAGGAATTGTTAAGACCTTGTGCAATTTAATCGTGCAGTGGATGAAAAATGTTAAAGCTGGAACCTCGCGCTATGCCGCATACAACGCATATATTCAAACACACAATAAGTGTTCGACATTCATTCAAATATGCAAATCGAAGGGGTCTCATTAATTTCGCACCGGGGCGCAAATGCGCGCATTTATGTCAATGAATGGCAATGTCTCGCGGCTGAATTATAAACAAGCGATCGACTACCTCGGAAAATGGGTATATAAGGCCGGGAACGCGCGGAAGTGTGCTGCACATAGTCCAACTTCTCCCTCTCTCTCTCTCTCTCTCTCTCTCTCTCTCTCTCTCTGTCCCTGTCTCTGCGTCTCTCTCGCGAATGCGCGGCGCACTCTATTTTTCATGGAGAAAGATAGGGAGGGAGAAAGAGAGAAGCTGCATTGGCGCTGCAACTATAGAAAGAGAGAGCGGAGTAGAGCAGCTAAAAGCCCTTAGCTCGCTCGGTGCACGTGGCCCGAATAAATCTCCTCGGGGCTTACTGCACACACACACATACCAGGGGGCGACGGAATGAATTATTTCCGCGCCATCTACCATCTACGATATTTATGCCGGTGAAAATGAGGGAAGGAGCTGCTGCAGAGCACGGATGCCCACCGCAGCTCGATTATATTTATACGTGCGCCGCTTTTCGGGAAATTAGACTTTGCACACTGTGTGTGTGTGTGTGTGTGTGTGCGCGCATAGCCAGACAGCAGAAAGTTTTCGAGTGAGAGACTGCAGCTTTTTGGAGGAATAATACCTACGGTTAAATTTGCTCCGAAAGAACATTAAACTTATATTTAGAGTATGGGTCGAAACGCGCCTTGTAGTCCCGTAATTTGTACAAAGTACATTACCGCACGCCGAGTTTATTTTATATTTTTAGCTTGGCTCTGCGATTGTTAAAAAAACTTTTATGCCAGCCTGCTTTGATCATATTCAAATGCTTTCACTTTGACATTCGCTGGATGAGCGTGTTTTTTTATGACTTTTTGCATTTCGAATTGGACTCTCTTCCGAGCGCGCATGACAAACTTAATGTTGCAAATCTTTACGAAATGTAAAAAAATTATTAAGTTAAACTAAATTTTAAAATTTTCATTGCGCAGAATGTAATTCAGAGAATGTAAATCTAGTTTTTTAATCTCTTAGGTGAGCCTATATAGTCATCCTTGGAGTTTCTAAATTTAATCTAAATTAAAGAGTTAAAAAAAAGTTCTTCATTTTATTTTAGAAATACACCTTTAAATTATAGCAATTATTCTGTTCAGTTTGTAAAATAAATTCAAAATAAATGTATTCTAGAGCTTAACTATATATGAACGACATTATCGTTCATATTAACTCAAATTACATACTGTTATACTGCACAAACATATCATTCAATTTGAAAATTACAGAGTATTAATGCATGTATACTCTGTGCAGATATTTAATTTGAACGCCCAGAATGCATTTATTCAATTTTGATAAAATTCGCAAAAGCGATATATCGTGTAAACAAAAGCGTAAATATTTGTAGAGCCATTTTCTTTTTTCTTTCGATATCGTTCCAGTTCCAGTTAATTTTGCCTTATAACGACAATTTATATATGTATTAGAAGTATCACAATAGATGCGCTTGTAAACAGGAAGATGCCTGAAGCTGGTAGCGATAAGCTCCGACTCTTATGACACACAGAGGATATTACGAGTGATCATGAATACCATACAAATGTGAGAAGTTTTAATACATAGGCGAACAGGCAGTAATATAATAGTAAAATCGCTCGCTATAGGCAGTCAGTTACTTTTACACGTAGTTACTCGCGATAAATCATCAGCACTTTTATAACCGCTCAAAGCTCTTTAAGAA
>UELV01180127.1:0-14019 GCA_900490015.1 Megastigmus stigmatizans
GACTTATAGTTACCTTCTCAGTTGTCTACATCAGCTGTCATCGAGAAACAGCAGCAGCAGACGAAGAGAATCAAAAAGTGCACTCGAAGCCGCATACACGCACAACACAGAGAGAGACAGAAGCATCAGAAATAGCAGCGCGTAGCAGCACAGCAGTGGTCGCGAAGATGCGCGACCCTAGACGAAGCGGAACGAAGGAGAGACAAGCGGGCGACGGTGCAGGGGGCAAGCTCGCGGAACGAACCGACTCGCGAGCACTTGATGCTTCGTTCTGTCTGTTCGCTCCGGGATGCCGTTAGAATAGGCCACTCGAATCGTCGAAGTAAGACGCTGTTAATCGTTCGCATTTTCGTTGCCACGTGGCCTCAACCATCGCCATCCATCGAAAGCTTGAGAGGCTTCAACTTCATTGTACGTCGAAAAAGTAAGTTGCACGGATATTTTTGTGCCAACACTTGATTTCGGTGTCGAGAAATCAAGTGTGAAATACCTCGCGAAACGTGGTGGAAGAACGCGAGTGAGTGTCGGTCGTATCGCCGCGTCCTGTCGAAACGAATATTCGTATTTTGTCGAAACTAAAATATCGCGGTAATATTTCGCAACTAGATACGCGTGAATAACTCGTAACTTCGAATTTCGGGCTTCACCTTGAATTTGCCACCCGTAACAGGGGTCTCGCGACTAGTTAGCTGTAGAACTTAGTATTCGTTCGTGCCGAGAAATAAACTCGGCTGGCGCTCAACTATTAAAACTCAAGTCGTTGAGTTGTACTCGGTCTTTGAATAAATATTAATTCAACTATTATTGTTTCAATATTAATTGATCATTGATTTATTTAAACCCTTTCCCATATACTAAGTGAATACCATTAAGCTTGATTAAGTATTAATTCGGAGTTAGTTAACATAACTGATATACCTAACAGCAGGTATACCGTTATAATGTACAACGCAAATTTGTGGGATATATACAGGGCGTTCGGAAATTGTCCGAAAATAAGGGTTCTGCGGGATAGAGGAGGAAATTATAAGACATTCGTAACTTTTCCTTTTTTCGATTAAACGTATAAATTTTATAGACAATTGAAAATTTAGAAATTCAGCCAATCAGCTCGCGCCGCCGTTACCGCGCCGGCGACAGGGGAGAGAGTGGGCGGAGCTTCCGCGCTACGGCAGAAGCAACGGGCAACGAGAAAGAGAGCGCGTCTAATTTTCCCTGCTCTACTCGCTTACTGAAAACATAGTAGCTCACTGTGTTCACATGCAAGTCCATCGTCTGTTTTCTCACAAGTGACACGCGTGAGGCGGGCTTGTGTTGGTCGCGTATCCTGTACAAGTATGTGTCTCTGAGGCGTCTCAGCGCATCGATACGCTATTCGCAAATACAAAATTGCGTGCGAATATCTATTCGTACAAGGATTTGATGTTTTCTATTTTAATAATTAAAATCTAGACTTGGACATAAACATTAAAACAATATTAAATCAAAATAAATTCACTAAATGAATATGGTTCCGCCCTACGACATGAATAAATCCGCTCGCCCCTCGACTAAATCCATCCAGAAGCCAGGTTTCCTTTCGCGAAAATGGCCGCCTTCGTTCGACCACCGGCGATCGAACTCCACGCGCGCGCCACGAAAATCCTCGCCACCACACACGACTCACGGCAAATTGCTCAACATCCAGACGTGAACTCCGAACTCACTCGACGCGACCAAAGAACCACCCCACTACGCAACTCGCTCGCTACATCCCGAACACCGAGCACTACCACCTACCTCGTGGCGAAAATCGAGTAGTAGCCGGCAGGCTTGTTCCACTTACACGTGCTCTGCACGGGGTAATAGTCTCTCGTACGTCCTTCCTTCCTCCGATCGTCCTCACAACCCTTTGTGGTCCTCTCTGTAAACTTCTCGCGCATGGCGTAACTCTAGGATTCCCTCCGCACAGACTGGTGATGCTTATCAAGAATAAAAAAAATGGCGGTTTCGGGGTGCTCGTGACACAATACGTCCTCTCTCTATAACGGCCAGGCAACGAGTGATGCTTCCTTGATTCTTCGGCTTCCGCCTTCTTCCCCAAAATCGGTAAAATAGTCTTCTCCTTGTCGCTCTCTTCCATCCGCATCTTCTGCCTCGTTCCAATTTCTAGTGTTGCGCCGATCCTTTCGCGATTCTTGGCGCTGCTCCCTATTGATTCGCTGTCGATCCTTCACCCCGTTTCCGTCGCTTATCGGCTTACCAATCCTACCTACCTAATCTATTCAGGTCGGCACTAATTGGTCGCCGACCTACGTTCCGTCGCCGACGCTAACTTCCTCCTACGACGCGCGCAATTTGAATTAGTCATTTCGTCGCACCGAGCTACCTGAATATCCTACCCCAGACTGTATGTAGAAATTCCCTAGTAGTCTGGCGCTAGGGCGTTTCGCGCGCACGAGTTTGGCGCACGGCGCCGTCATTTCTGGTCCGATACCGTCACGCGTAACACTCGGCGACTGTTGTGTGCGCGTACGTCGGCTCGCGCCTATCTCTCTCTCTCTCTCTCTCTCTCTCTGCACTCGTTTGCTGTCTCTCTCGCACTCGTGCACCGCGTGATTCGGCTGGGCGCTTCCGTCGCCGCTCGTACCCTGGCGCATACGTGTGTGAGTGCCTTCTCCTATGGTTTTCCGCTCCATAGGGGTCGCGTCGCATTCGTACGCATACATCGGCGCAGGGGCGTGTGCGTGTGCCAGTGTCGGCTGCTACGCGCGGTGTTGTTGTCGTCTCGGCTGCTTCCTCGTCGTCTTCGTCGTTCCTCATCCTCGTCGTCGTCGTTGCACCGTACTGTCGTCGTCGGTAGTGCATCCGGGCAACCGCGAGCACGCGAGTAGTGTGTCGTGCGGGTCGCTGCTCGCTTGCCTCATCGTCGTCGTCGATTCGTTGGTGGGCTCCACCGGTCGGCCCAGTGCATCATTGCACGGTCGCTATCGTCTCCAGGGCCGCGTCGTGCTGTCCTCCGGTCCCGTCGCTCTCCTCAAACAAACGCGATTCTCCCCTCATTAGCTTTTGAATCGTAAATTAATCCCTCGTGGCGGTGGTGGCGAGCATCATCGTCGCGGACTCGTTGCCCTGGCAGTGCGACTCTAACCTCAACGGCGTCGGAGGAAAATAACGCGGACGGGTGCATGGTGTTATGTTTATTATTTATTATTTTTTGTGAGGCCAAAATCAGCCTCACAGAGTAAATTACCATAATTAGTCCTATTCTTTCGCCCCTTTCCCGTCCCTTGGAATGAATCGGATATTCGATAGTTGAGAAACAGTTTTTATATTTCATTTATTTATTTCTCAGTAATTAATATTTTTCTTAGTATTTACTTATTATTTATTCATTAAATAATAATAAGCAGTTGCATATTCTTAATCAGAAATCGTTTCATGAACATGGATTTCTGAAGAAAATATGTAATTTAGCTAAAGAACCAGATTCATTTAGTGAATTTATTTTGATTTAATATTACTTATAAAATTGATTTAATATGATTTATAAAATAGAAAACATCAAATCCTTGTACGAATAGATATTCGCACGACATTTTGTATTTTCGAATAGCGTATCGATACGCTGAGACGCCTCAGAGACACATACTTGTACAGGATACGCGACCAACACAAGCCCGCCTCACGCGTGTCACGTGTGAGAAGACAGACGACGGACTTGCATGTCAACACAGTGAGCGACTATGTTTTCAGCTAAGCGAGTAGAGCAGGGAAGATTAGGCGCGCTCTCTTTCCCGCTGCCCGTTGCTTCTGCCGTAGCACGGAAGCTCCGCCCACTCTCTCCCCTGTCGCCGGCGCGGTAACGGCGGCGCGAGCTGATAGGCTGATTTGCTAAATTTTTAATTGTCTATAACTCAAAATTTATACGTTTAATCGAAAAACGGAAAAGTTGCGTATGTCTTAGAATTTCCTCCTCTATCTCGTAGTACCCTTATTTTCGGTCCATTTCCTAACGCCCTATCGTGACATGGAATTATTGTCGCGTTTAATAATTCGCGCCCTCGCGAGCAACGAATAGGCGTGCGCGATAATTAGTTGAACTGCCACGCACGAGGGAGGGAAGCACCTACCGGAGGTGCTCCCATGAGAGTATAGGAGTGCGAGCGAGTGAGAGATATGGCGCGATCGGCAGGATCGCGCCGATGCCGAAAAAACTGGGGGTAGAGACCGCAGCTACGAACAGCAACGGGCGTACGCCGGATTATCTAAACGGGATTGATTGCTTTAGATTGCGAGAGAACAGTTTTGCGCGGGTGTTTTCGCGACGTGGGTTATTATGGTGTGGTGGAGTGTGTGGCACTGCGTGGGCGTAAATTGCCATTCGTGTCGATGCGTGTTCGGGGAGGAATATTCCTTCGATTGCTCCACCAACAGCGGCGTGCGGAGGGACGAGTGACTTCCCTCAGCTAGCAGGTAGTTGCATGGTGAGTGGACCGGCCGGCCACTCACGAGATCAGGACAGGAGCAAGGAGATACGTCCAGGCAAGCTCCTTGCCCCAAGTAAGTACACTTCTATTAAGCGTGCGGGTAGAAAAATAGAATCGTGCGGGCGTTCGGATACGAAATCCGAACGCTTCTTTGTATCGTCTCTCTCTCTCTCTCTATCATTTTAGATTCCAGACTGATAGATATGAATACTTATTTTAATTTTAGAAATTTGTTTGCTTTTAATTCAACTGTCTTGTATGTAATGCGCACTGTGATATCACTTTACTTATAGACTGACTTACTGTGATAAACTCCAGTATTCCTAGTTAAGAAACCGATTGTGATATCACAAATCGAAAATTGTGTGCAATATTATATTATATTGTTATTTTGTATAATGATTTGTATATATTTTAATCCTTTTTGTAATCTTAAATTGCAAATAAATTTATATCTATCTATCTATCTATCTATCTATCTCATACTCGCTCGGGGCGAGAACATTCGCTGTGCACCGGCACAGCACTGCACATATCGTGTATGTCGCGCGAGTAAACACGCACCGGCATGTTTAAACCGGCGAATTTAAACTCGAACATGCGCGGCCGCTCGCTGATGTCCTTTTAATCTTATTACTTCTAAACCCTTTATTTTTCGAACTTGAAAATTTAGGGTTTTATAGTTGAAGACTTGTACTTTCGAATGGTAAAATTTATTTTGAAAAAAAAATGGATATATTTTTTTTGGAATGGTCTGAACATTCAAATTGAATTTTCGATCAGAAAAAAGTGTTTTGGAGTAAAAATAATGGCACCATTAGAAAGAGCAGGAAAAAATCTATCGATTTATATGCTTTTTTTTTTTCTGATACACTCACCGAAGGATTATAGGCGAGTTGAAGAGAGCGCCTTTTACGCAAAAAATGCGCTGCGCGCGCCCGCTGGCAGGTTTTTGGTGGACGCTCCCATATGTATTATTATCCCACAACTCCATCTATATTCCAAAACCATCTATTAAGGTCTTACGACTTACGAGTTGCGTTGCGTGCAGCACCACGCTTTTGTTGTAAGTGCCACCTTAATTCTGTCGCGCTGGTCGCGCTCGTCACGCATGCGCAATGTGCAAATAATTGGGTTAGAATTTTTATATGATAATTTAGAATATTTATAATAATTGACACGGGGGCAGATTAGATTAGCTCAAGAGCTATTTTTCTACGTTTAGTAGAGTAAAAAATAACTATTTTTTAAAGTGATGATGGGTATTTGAAATTTAAAAAAATGGAAAATGATATTTCGATATTTCCTGGGAAAACGAAAAAGGGGCTTATAAATTAGTGAGCGTAGCTCGAAAGGGCTAATTAAGATCTATTAAATTAAATTTTTTTTATTTCGAAATTTCCTGGTCTCAATTTTACCATGAATCCTAGAGCATAATGTTTTAAGCCATGAATGTTCACCTTTAAAATGATGCCATCGCAACCGTTACGTCACATGTAAAAACAGCCTAAGGGGCGTGGCAAAAAGGGGCACTGGTGCCCTGGTGACAGCATGTGACTACGTGATGAACATGACATAACAGGACACTCCCTCAGCAAAGAATAGTGCATTCTCTATGTTAAGTTACGCCACGGTTGAGATTTAAAGCTTGAAAGTCATATGATCGATTTGTTAGTCTCGTATTCTGTATATGTAATTTAGCTTGTTATATTATCATAAAGATGGCCAGCCAAACACAGGGTATTCAACAGCTTCTTGCTGCTGAGAAACGAGCCGCAGAGAAAGTTTCCGATGCGCGTAAACGTAAGTTTTAATTGTTATTTCTTATTAATTAAAATATGTCAAATATATCAAAGAAATCATTAGATGATTCTTAATTTACTTAGTTTTTTTTTTAATGAATGTTGACAAAATTTGTTGACTTCTTCCCTTATTTATTTTCTTATAGTATTGCATTATCCTGCTTTGTTATTATTTGTTAAAAAACTATTGGATTTAATAAATTTCTGTGTTTATATCAAAGATGAGACTTTGCTTTTATTCTCTCACATGTTTTTATTTGTCATTAATCAACTTTATTGAAATTATTTTTTCTTTTGACTATTATTTATGGTGGATTGTAGATTTTAGAATGTGAATTCATTTTGTAATAACTCTCCTAAGTACAGAGGTACAAAAGTGAATTTCTGTATCGAAAATGAGGTTTCTTAGAAAAATATCCCTGTTATTTATTTATGGAATCCAAATTTTAGTAAAAGTATTTAAGAAACTAATAATTTTATTGTTCTATTTATTAGTTTCTTAGAGTACTTTTCATAATTCTCTCAATATGTCGAAAAAAATTGATTAAACTTTACACTCATTGAGTACTCCAATCTATTAAGGTTTAATCTTTTATTTACTGCAATAAAAATGTTTCCTTAGTGAATCAATTTAAAACAAGATAAGCAGTTTAGCCATTTAAATTTAAGCTTAATTTTGTATAAAATAAATGTTGATAATGAATAGAGAATAAGGAATATGAATTAATAAATTAAGTGGCACGTCTATGGCCATCTTTTCATAGTCACCAGAAAGTAGACAGCTTTCATCCTAAAAAGCTGGTGTCTATTGCCTTGTAGCTTTACTTAAAAGCACCAGGCAATAATATAGAAATTGTTCATGAGGGTTCAATAAGATGGCTATGTAGATGTATTTAATACTATATTATTGTAAGAAAAAATGTTTACAAGTAAAAATAGTTTTGGAAAGTGAATTGACAGTAATGACCTATTTGTTGTAATTCTTCTTTAATGTTGTATTTTAATATTTGGTATTGAGTAATTCTATTTAAGGTTATAAAGAATTATAATATATATATATAAAAAAAACTGTTTACTATACGTCGTTCACATTTTTATTAACATCTACCATTTGAGCCAGTTTTTACTCAATTTTCAATATTTCAACATTTTGTGTCAAGTTTAATTTTTGCACGAAACCAAATTGGTCTCAACTCCTAAAAAGTAAAAATTCAAAAAAAATTTGCAGGATATCCTGCATTACATTCGTCAATATGTGTACTATATTCAAATGTTTTTAATGTTTTTCCACTAGCTATGCAGGTATCAAGTTTAAGTTTAGCGATAGATTGTTGTTTGTCTTAATTGACCTGGGAAAATTTAGAGAAATGCAAAATATAGAATCATTATATTGTCCAAATGTTCTAATAAAATCAAATAAGAAATTATTTTGTGATGCAGATTTTTTGGGATGCAAGTGTATTAAAAGCACACGGAAAAAAGTCAAAAGCTATATGAACGGTGCACTGCTGCATGGTCAAATACAAAGCGCCTCTGCAGGCACTTGTCACGTGTTAAGTCATATCATGCAAAAATGTGGAACCTGGAATTTCACTTATAAATCCACGTAGAATTCTTACAGATTCCATGAGGAATCCATATGAATACCAAACTGTAAATTGATATGGATTTCCATCAAGATCCATCTGGATTCTATATGAATTCTGTGAAGAAATCCATGAGAAATTCCTATAATAATAAGTTATTATTTTATATAAAAAATTATTAATTTTTATCAAAAATTATCATACTTTATCCTTTACTATTATTATTTAAAAAGCTAAGCTTTTTTAAAAATAAAATATTCAAAATTCAAATATCAAAACTTAATTCCCCAGTTTAGGTGTTATCGTCGACATGGAAACACTAAATAAAGGCACAAAATTAACTTGAACTTTATAAAAAATAAACCTGGATTTTTTGAGTAGGGTATGATATATTTATCATATTTTATCATGATAAAATATGATAAAATATGTTAATTGCTGATAAAAAGCATAATAATTTTTGCTAAAAAGTTACTAAGATATTTGGCAGCTAAATCTGTAAATCGGATGGCTAGATTTCTCGTAAATTTAACCTAATATATATGAAATCAGTACACAGAATCACTCATATGCTTAATCCATAAAGTACTTAATAATCATATAATAGATCGTATTCTCTGTGATATGCTAAAATTAAGAATAAATTATTATTCTATTAGACAGATAAACTCGGTATTTAAAAGTATTCATAAATATAACTATACTTATTTGTAGAAAAATTGACGCAAAAAAGTAGGAATTGACAGATTCCTACTTTAGCAATGTAGAAATTGAGATATTCCTACTTTAGAGCAGTAGAAAAAGTCATCCCGATACGTGAAAAGTAGAGATATTAATATTTCTACTTTAGTAAAGTAGAAAGTACGATTTTCCTACTTTAGAAAAGTAGATAATACAATGCCGATAATTGCTTTAGTAAAGTAGAAAATATAATGCCGATATATGAAAAGTAGAAATAATAATATTTCTACTTTAGTAAAGTAGAAAATATAATGCCGATATTTGAAAAGTAGAAATAATAATATTTCTACTTTAGAAAAGTAGAAAGTGTGAAATGTTTACTTTAGTAAAGTAGAAAATATAATTCCAATATTTGAAAAGTAGAAATAATAATATTTCTACTTTTGAAAAGTATATATGGTCCGAATACACTGAAAAAAACTTAATATGTATGTCTGTGATAAAATAATAACCTAACCTACAAAAATACCTTCTAAAAATAAAATATGGTTTATATTTATAATAAAAATCTTTATTAAATCTTTTTAAACCAACTCTTAGAAATATATGAATAAATAACTTCTTTAATTTTTAGTTTTGAAATGCTTTAAAAATATTGAAAACTTCTCATCCGTAACTTGTAATTTTCAAAATTTGACAAATCCTTTTCTCTGAAACTAAGGACGATAAAAGAGCTTAATTATTGTGTTTTGAAAATGCTTTTTGCTGCACAATATCATGGCATTGTTTTCAATAACCTTCATATTGATTTTTACTGATAAAAAATTTGAGTGATTGTTCAATTAGGTGAGGCTATACTAAAATGCTGTATATATAGGGATATACTTACAAACTAAATATTTTTCAATGATTTTTTTTGATTTTAAGGCCAGACTAACAATTTTAGAATCTTTAAAGCCATATTTAGTTTTGGGGTGCTTTAAAATCTTTGAAAACTTCTCACATGTAACCTTTTATTTTCAAAATTTCGCAAATCTTTTTCTCTGAACTTATGTAAGGTAAAAGAGCTTAATTATAGTGTTTTGAAAATGCTTTTTGTTGATGAGTCTAAAGTTGCAACGTTCGTCTCCAACGAAAAAATAAATTTTTTTAAAATATAAAATAACCGGTGCAGACCAGCTGGGGGTTGTGCCAAATGACTCAAAACAGCAAAAAAACGTACTAGCATGCATTACAACCCCCAAAAAGTACCCCTATTGTATGTTGATAGGGTAGGCATAGTACTCGTTGGATCAAAATCCAAACTAAAAATTATACCAGTTCCATACTGCACGCATATCTTGCTTAGCATCCCACAATACTGCATAAAAATTTTTGTGAGATTACACGTAGGGGAAGCCACCCCTTCGGGGGTAAATGTATCCAAAATTGAAAAAAATCATAAAATCCAAACTAAAAATTATACCAGTGCCATACTGCACATACATCTTCTTTAGCATCCCACAATACCCTAGTGGAAATGTGTCGCGTGAAATAAGAGTGCTAAAATCATGCCAAAAATGTGAAAAAATGTTCCTTTCTGTGCCCAAAATGTTCTTAAGTACGCCAAAAATGTCGTATTTCGGACATTTGGAACGTTTTTGGCACACTTTGGAACATTTGTGGTACATAGAAATTTATTTTTGGCAGGTTTTGCCTTTTTAGCACAGTTCGCCACATTTATTATATAATTTTTCAGAAATATTTCTTAATACTCAGGACAGCATATTTCTTTCAAACGTAGAACAGTTTCGGCACAATTCGGAACATTCTTCTTATATTTTAAAACGATTGAAGCATGCATTGGCACATTTTTGTTATATTTTATAATTCTTTTAGCACAATTAAAAATAAATATATTTGGAGTTTAAATAAAGTATAAATTCACGGAACATTTTCGGCAAACTGAAATTTCTTTTTTTACACAAATTTGAATGCGTTTTAGGGAAATACTAGGAACATGAATAGAGATATAAATATATACAGTGACAAAAAGTATATCTCTTTAAAAACTGTTTTATTTTTTGTAGCTCACATTAATTAACGTTTTTACTTAACATACCTTTAACAATTGTCGATATACCAAAACTTTGTCTATTTTTCATTATTATGCAAGGTCTATATAATGAACAATATTCCATAGCATGTAACCTGGTTTGTTGCTGCATGTTAATACATTTAAAATGCGTCGTCTTTATTCCATTTATCAAATCAGATTGAATAAGTATAGGTTTAAAAAAAATCACTATTTTTGAAAATTCTCTATATTTAATGTTACAAATCTGGCAGATAATTCCAAACCTTCCATCTTGTGTTTGAAAAACAGAGTCATTTATTCTCTTGTTACGTAAGTACATATAAGATGTATAACGGCAGCCTTCATAATATAGTTTACAAAACTTTCTACATTCGTCAATCGTGCTTACATCTATAATATCTTTAAGACAATCAATTTCGTCAATGGATAACTGATATGGCTCACCTCTACCTACTAAAACGCAATCATCTACTCTACAAACTGTTTTCAATCGTTTTGCCTGAAAAGAATTACAAATCTCTTTTATCTCGTTACAAATAAAATCAGCGTTTTGTAGAACAGGAATTTGTTGATAAATTAATAGTCGATGAACAATTTGTTGCGAAACTCGAAAATTACATTTTTTCATTTGTACTATAATTTTATTTTCATTTTCAAAAGGAAACGACTTGCAGAGTATAAAGGGCCCCAATTTTTGACAGATTCACACTGTATGGAGAAGTAGATGTACATTGTAGTGCATATATTTTTTGCCGTACAAACGCTGAAAATTGTATACGAACTTTACTAATAGAGTATGAGCTTGACTTAACATGGAAGGAGTTATAGAGTCTTCTAACAATATGTTCATTGCTACCACGAACATTGCCCAATTATTGTAATATTTTTTTTAATATGCCACTTACACAAGTCAGCGAATAAAAAATGAACCATGATTGCCACTCCGATGCCTTCCAGTAACTTCTTTCAGTAATGCTTCTTGCAATTTTAGCAATACAAGTTGGAGGCCTGATAGATAGAAGTCTTTGATCGATTATATGGAGTTTATCTGGAGATCCTATATAGTACTTTGAATTTGCACTTGTGAGAAGTATTGTTGTATATAACTGAGTAACTCGCAACAAACAAGAATGAATGAAATCCACGATCATTCCTTTTACGAGATCAAAATGTTTCATATTCATAAGTGCTGAAGGACCCCAAACACCTGTAATATCACCTGCGCCACTTTCATGAGTAAGCAACATTTTTTCTTTAATTGATTTATCAGTTCTTTTAAGTGGTGGAGGAATTTCTACTGGATATTTTCGGACGCCTTCTACAGTTTCTATGCAATGTTCACAATACGTGCATCCATATATTCCATTGTACTGCTTCATATTAAGCATGGCGCAGCGGGCGACGGAATCAACGCAACAGCCAAGGGGGAATAATTTCGTGTTTATTTCTTCACCATTCCAGTACCATTGGAAGCCTTTTACGGATAATTCATTAGCTGCTTCGACGAGGGGCTGAAGATGTAAGTTCATCTTGGGCTCTCTTTTTGCCACCCACAAACCTACCAATAACATTCACTTTTTGCGCAAATTTTCATCTAATTCATGTAGCATCATGTACACAGACCAAATAGATACTTTTGAAGCATCTGAGGCCTGGCAGCCATCCGTATTAAAGGTATACGAGAGGTTAAATGGTTTTCCGAGTAAATAATTTCTTGTAGCATATTGCTTGTAAACTTTACCATCAAATATATCTTCTAAGCCATTTTCATTACGTTTTTCGCGTTGAAATCTGTGTAAAAGATTTTCCACTACTATTTTATTTTGAAAAAGTTTACGTAATTGGTCTTTGACGTCAATTTGAATAAAAAATGAACCAACAGAAGAGACAGTGACTTCAAAACCACAACTACATAGTACATTAGTCTTTAAATTCGATTTTTTTCCTAAATACTTATCATATTGAGAGCACAATATGTGATATGTTACAGATTCAGTAGTATAGTTCAAAAGCTTTTGTAACATATATTTCGTCACCGGTAAAATATTTTTATCAAAAATTTGATTTAACAATTTGAAAATATCTAATAATGTTGTCCACGTCAAGCAATGTTTCTTCGCAAGAGTCATGCACATAAGTAATATTTTACCGACAGTACTGTTTGAGCAATTACATATATGGTGCGCAAACGTTCATCAAATTGTGTGCTACGTATTCCATCATTAATCTACAAAAGAATAACAAATACAACTGATGATTAAAATAAAGTTTTGTTATACAAAAATACATTTATTTTGAGTAGTTTAATAATTTAATTACCGCTTCAGAAATCCTTTCTTGAAGTAAAAATAGATTTTCATGATAAATTCGTAGGTCATTTGCCCTGTGATTAGGATTATCCCCTAAAATCGCGTCATTTTGTGGATCCATTACTGAATTTATCTGCAACAAAAGAATTGTATTCTATAATTGAGAGATAAAGAGATAGATAGATGAGTAGATACATAGAGAGAGAAAGGGAGAGACGTTACACGGAGAGAAAAAACGCTAGATATACTGGGGCCTCATGTGGGTTTTGTATTAGTTGCTCAAGTAAAGGCTCATCAATAACATTAACGTTTCTATTCAAGTAACGTTAACATGAGTCTTCTATTCCACTGACTCAAGCCGGATTCAGTGACACTAACCTTGTTCTATGACGTTATTCTTTTTATATGAATGTTTACATATTATATATCAAAACTATTATGTACAATACTTTTGAAAAAAAGTATGTTACCGACACAAAATGTTTTGCAATCGTGCGCTTGACTAGCCAGAGAGAGATAGAGAGATAGAGAGAGAGAAGAAGAAAAGGGTTTATGTAAAAAATAAAAGATGGAGTCTCGCCGCAGCGGTATAATTGAAGCCCCTGTGTAGGCCGTGTCGCGGCGATCGAAGAGGATCGTCCGTGGGCACATTTTCCCCTCTGTTAATTTGAAAAATATTCAAAGGTCGAGGGGCACGGGGCGGGAGAGCATAGAGGCTCTTTCGCGGACGGTGACCATAGAGATATTCATCTTGTATCAACAAAAAAAAAAGAAATGAATAAAAAGAGTTGAAAGTTATAGAAAAAAAAGGAAGTAACAATTGACTCTCGCTCGCTCGCCAGGCGTACGAATCGTTTGCACCTTTTTAGTCAGAAGCAAAAAAGTACTCGGACTAAAAGGGTCTTTATAATTGTTCACCTCATCTTGTCAGCGTTAAATAAATTACTTTTTATTTCAAACAAAATTTGTTTTTATTAAATCTCTGGACGTAATAACTAATTTAAAATAAATAGTTACAAAGAATGTGTATAAAAAAATTGAAGTGAAAACCCATTCTTAATGACTGACTTTGATCATAAAGTTATATTATAGTGT
>UELV01180133.1:3415-13994 GCA_900490015.1 Megastigmus stigmatizans
TAGTTAGTCTGTAGGCCTTTTGTCTAGCGATGCTCTCTCTCTCTCTCTCTCTCTCTCTCTCTCTCTCTCTCTCTCTCTCTCTCTCCCTTTCTCTGGGGTTCGAGAAGGGAAGAGTTGGATTTTTTTCGAAAGTTGCGTCCTCTGGGATATCGTTTTCATGTTTTCTATGTCGTGTGACTTTTGTAAGTTATAAAGTGTTTTTGTAAATAATGTTACAAATAATGATTACAAATATATAGCTAAAAGGGTATGCCATTTTTCTCGAAATAATATTTTAAGCCACAATCTATGAGACGGAATTCCCGTTGTACAAAAAAGCATTTTCGGACTTGAAAAGGTTCGCTCGAGCACGAAGACAACCCCAATAAAAATCAAGATATTTCCAACAGCTACTAGCCGTAATCGTCACCTTCCTTTTACACATCTACCGAACAAAACACTTGTTTACACCAGCAAACATCTTCGTTACGGACTGCAGAGGCGCGGCACCCTCCCAAAACAAAAAAAGGAAAGGTCACCACAGTCCAGCTCTCGTATATATACCCTGACCAACCGCGCAGTGTCTCAATTTCAACCGACACGAAGGAAAAAAAGGGTTTAGACCCCAAGAGTTGGCGCAGGTATACGACTGATCTCGAGCAATTAGCTAATGGACTCACCCGTTAAAGCGATTATTAGCATAATCGCCCGAGCAGACCCTCGTCCACCCAAAAGCCAACCTCCAGTATTGTACACGCAGAGAGACTATGCAGAGAAATATCCACCTGGTAGCAAAGGGGCAGGATACGTTTAAAGATCGAACAGGTGAAGGCGAAGCATGCGAGAGAGAGAGAAAGAGAGAGAGAGAGAGAGAGCGAGATATATATCGTGACTGTTGGTCAGTTTGTTCGATAGTCGGTGCCAGGCAGAGCAAAGGGGGACTGCGAGCGGCGGCGGTAGCGGCGGCGGCAGCGGCGGCGGCGACGGCAGCGGGTGGGTAGTGTGTAGTAGCCGAGCGGGTGGGCGAAAGGCCTTGGTACCGAGTTGTACCAAGCCGAGAGAGAGAGAGAGAGAGAGAGAGAGAGAGAGAGAGAGCGAGTTGTAAAAGGCCACCGGTCAATACAATCCTGCGGCGAGGATATTATCACGCATCGAGCCTCCCGTCGCCTCCTGTCTATATGTGTGTGTACATGTATATAGGTGTGTACGAGAGGGTGGAGAGGAGGTCGAGAAAAGGGGTGGTTAACGAGATTGTCACGTGGAGCCAGCAAGAGAGAGAGAGAGAGAGAGGGGGGGGGTATGGGAAAAGCGTGCATGGCACGAGCTTTCACCGAGACGCTAGAGAAAGAGGCTTTTTTTTAACGATCGCCCTTAGCGAGCTGCCCCTTCGTGAAGCTTTGAGTAATCATCCGGTTGCACGATGATCGCGAGGTGGAAGGACGCGGCGGCTTAGGTCATGCCGCGCCAGCTCGCGGGATACGTGTTTCTGTGTTTTCGAGGAATTAAGGACGCGCGATAAGTCGCTGTTTGTACCGGCTATTCGTCGTTTTAACGTTCTTGATTGATATAATATTTAGACGGTTCGGCTGTTGAAAAGTAGCCATGAATTTTTTCATTACTTAGCTTGAATGCAATTTAGTTTAGTTGGAATAGTTAATATTTTTATTGTAACTTAACTAATAATTTATTGAGATTTAGCATAGTTTTCGTTGAGCAGAATCTAAAGTCATCCTTTAGATCATATCTAAACAAATATAAAACTTCTAACCATTTTTCAGCCCATCTTTTGTCAAATATCCCCTAAAAATACAGCCAATCTATTTCTGTATCTTGTTTATCAGCATCGATTTTACTTTTTGGTCATCGTCTGCAGTCGTGGGGAGTAAGATTTAAAGCCCCAGAAGCTCACAACAGACACACACACACATACTCGGAGCAGTCGTGGAAAAATGAAGATGCAGCCTCCTCTTCCTCCTCCTCCTCTGGCCGTACCGAGGAAGGCTGCTGAATTTATACTTTTCAGTCGTCGTGGTACTGATGGCGTATATAATACCGCTCTCGCCTCTCTTCTCTCGGCCCGTTAACTGCTGCCTCTCCAGTGTTCCTCGCAGCGGGGTTAAAATGTACATTTTTTTTTCAGACTCGGAGACCTCGGCCACGCGCGCTGCCGAGCAGCATCTATTTTCGTGGCGAGATTTACTGAAACTTGCTCATGAAATGATAGGCGCCATTGACTCTCCGACTGGGGACAGCGACGACTCTTGACATTCTGTAAACTCGAAAATAACAGTTTTTTTTTCTTTACCGAGCTTCAATTGTATGAGATAATGATAATAATAATAATTGCCAGATCCAATATACTAATGTTATTTTAATGGATTTTTACCGAGATATAAATGCAACGTACACTTTAATTAAAATAGAATTTTATTCCATCGTAGTAAGATCTTACCTTAATTTTATTAAAATTAAATTATAATGGAGTAATAATCCTACTCAGAACATATTCAAGCTAACTAAAAATTTAGATTAGATTAGTCCATATTAATCATGCAAAACACTTATCTTAATTCAATTATATTGTATATCGATATAAAAAAAACGCAAGTAAGTAGCGACGATTATACAGTTAAGATAACCAACTTTTCCTTCCAGACGCACGAAACCTAAGCCGAATCAAAGCATCCTTCCCCAAAAATCCTCATCATTACCCGAACTCGCACCTAAAAATAAAACACTAAATCCCCCTGCAACGTCGAAGAATCCTCTAATTCCAGAAGCCGAGAAGGGCCAGGCCCAAAAGAAGCGAAGCATCTCTCGAAAGCCGGCAACGAGCGCTCGCGCGCGGCCACTGCCCCCATCGACTTTGATTTCTCCGCAAGGATCGCCTCGCTCTCTCCCTCGCTCGACAGCATAAAAATAGTCACACCAAGTATAAGTAAGAGTGTGTAAGAGAGAGAGAGAGAGAGTGAGAGAGAAGGAAAGAAGTGCTGTCCTCCGTGTGTCCAACCCCTGCAGCGGATGTGTGCGCCTGTACAGTCGCGCCTTCCGGGCTATTTTAACGCTGATCGCGCGCGCGGCACTTATTTACAGCGACCGCTCTCGAGATATATTCTCTCTTACGGGTTGACATTGGGGAAAGAGAGCGAGCCGAGTGCATCCAGACCGCGTTTTTTTCACGCGTCTGCGCCGCCGCCACCGCCGTGCAGAGCCGAGTAATTACGCGACTTTGTGCAGGCTATAATAATGCGAGACATCTGGAATCTGGGAAAATCTGCCGTGAGAACGCGATCGTGTATAACGAGACTCGATAAAAAAAAAAGGAGCATTCGTCGATTTTCGCCAGCTGAAGGAATTTCTGGATTCTCATCGGAATCTGCTGCGTGTGAATCGGACAACGAAGGATAAAAAAACGCACCCAAATGAGCCAGTTTTTTAAGCGTTTTTTTAGTCGAGTATAGTGACCGGAACTCGACTCTTGCCACATATATTCATAACCAGTAGAGGCTTTCATTATCGATCGTATTATATACAACATATATATATATATAGTGCAAGCCTCTTGCGCAAAGGTCCGTGCAGATGATGTAGCGTTGGCGCGTGGACCTCTCGGACCTATTGTTCTGCGCCTACAGTCCCCCTTCGGCTGCTGCTGGATCTCCCCGTATATATACAGTGTCCGGCCAGTGGCACACTGCCCCCGAGGCTCCGTCATTTGAATACACGCGGCATGCCGGCCAATGCACGCGCGCTCTTCTCTCTCTCGTTCTTTCTCCTATTCTTTTTTTCTCCCCCCTATTATACGCAAATTGTATTATTTTTACCCCAAATGTATATTTTCGACCCCTGAGGTCAACAGGTCACACATGTGTGTGTGTGTCTATATATATATATAAATGCATATAGGCGTCCACCCGTCAAAAGTCACCCCAATGTGTGTGCAGTATGTAGAGATGATGCTTTCTCTCTGTCTCTGTATCTGCAGGCCCTTTTTATTACGTGCGCACGCGACTCGCGAGGATATGTGATGTATAAGAGGCGAGCGGTCAGCTCCTATGGAATTATATGCATTTTGAGGGGAGCGAGGACAGAGAGAAAAAGCAGTGTATCATATACGAAATTACGCACGTGGACATCTGGGTGCTGAAGCAGAGGCCTTTGATGTAACGATTTCGTATGTATACTCGAGCGATATGCCAATGGATGTATCGCGTCGTTTGTGTTTTTAGCGTCTGTTGAAAACGCTCTCGTACCGTGAAATGCGACTGGACGCCTTGACGCTTATTGTTGGAGTTTGTGTTTGTAACTTGCTCTGTAAGCTAATAATAATAAAGTATCTGTAGTGAAGATAGTATGTGTAGAAATTGCATTCTTTTTTGATATTTAACAAATTACTAATGCTTCACTGGATTTTAAATAATGCAATTTTATGCGTATGAATTTGTGCAGCGTTAAAAATTCCATGTCTGTATAATGTATGCACTTATCTAAACACATATCAAATGCTCTCTTAATATCTCCAAGTATATCATAGCTGCCGCCAGTGAAACTTTGTTTCTTAAAAATGAAACCATTTCTTTTGCTCTAGGAAGGTTTAGAAACAATTTTTTATCAATTTGGAATGAGATACGGCTTATTCCGATGCATCTCACTGTCTCAAAGCTCCAGTGTAGCGATTTTTTCGAGCCTCGCTACCCTCGGCACTATACCAACCCGGGCATAATAATTTCTCGCGTGATTTTAAAACCGTAAATTTTTTGCCACCCGTCCACGTCAAACTTTCAGGCCCCATTGTCTCGTCTCTCCATTTTTTCCTCCGCCGCGCTTTTTTCGCCCGTGCAAAATCCGTGCCCCCTTTTTCGAGATCCCCGCGATACGTTGTTTTTTCCCTTAACGTCGAGTGCTTTTTGCGGCCGGAAAAACACCGGGTCGCGCGATTCATCTCCTTGAGGCCGGCGATCGGTTATGATTTCACGCCGATTACAATAAAACACAGTCGAGAACGAGGATAGCCGCAAAAAAGCGGCCGTTTCCTGAGCCGGAGGAAAAAAACAGCAGCAGTGACAAAGGGTAGTTTCAAAAAAAGCGTAGGGCTGCAAAAAATCCACCGCTTAAATAAGTATATAATCATTCGGTTCGTAGAGAATACGACGCGCGACCGAGTATAACCCTTTCACTGCAGTTTTTTTTTCTCTTTCTTTGGCAGGGGGTTACAGAGAGCGAGAAAGACCCGATACGCAGTCCGTGTTTTGTCCGTGTTTTTTCCTCGCCGAAAGTTTTTTTTTCCACACGCCGCACCAGGCCGTATCTCGGCTAACGGATAAAATCTAAATTAACTGAATTAAGGGCCCGACAGGTCTTCTCTTCCGTGCAGTACCCCTCGACTCACTTTTTGCACCGGATTTATAATCGTCAACCCTTTGACGTGCCGTCATGTGTGTGTATGACCCCGTTTTTCTGAATCTTCCGCTTTTTTCCGCCACTTTCGCGTGTTTACCGTCGCTCCGTTGGGCTGTTTTTTTATTCATGGAGGCTTCTTTCGTGAAATTTTTTCACCCACCTTCTCACGAAAAAACATTGTTTTCCAGTGTGACAGTGCCTATACTTATACGGATGCACACGAGAGACGAGGAATCGTTGAGAGGTCGATTTACGGTTATGAAATAAGTCGCGCGAAATTCGCGTCTCGCGCGCGGCTCGAAATTCTACGGGATTTATATGATGGAGAGAGCTCGTGGAGAGAGTGAGAGAGAGAGAAAAAAAGCGAGAAATGGAGGCCTTTTTTGTTCGCGTTATTCTGTGACGTTTTTTGGACAAAGGACCGGCTTAATGCACAATGATTTATCGTTTTGCGTTCGTTCCGTTATTTAAATTCTGCTATGTGTATTAGATAGTAAGGACAAAAACCATTTGTCAGATTCATCTAATTGTTGCAAGCTTTTAATAATTTTAACAATCTTATGTATAAACAATGTTTGTACTGTTATGAAGTAAAATGATATTGTAAAGTTTTTTAATGGAGTGAAATCAAATTTCTTATACCGATGAAAAAATGGTATTTTACTATTCGATTTTAATTGATGTTTGAATTTAATCTATTTATTATATTTCAAACTTGTAATATATATTGCACTGAAAAGAAAAAATCTTAAATTGAAAATTTTTATCCTAGAATCTCCTTGTTGTTAGACGAAAAACCATAAAATTATGATACAAATTGGTTATTTCAATATTCCTTTTATCCATAGAAAATTTAGTATACCAATATAGTAATTAGAAAAACATCTATTCAGTTATTATTTAAATAAAGCACTCGTATCGCTTTCACAACAGAATGTATAAGCTGCTCCATCAGCGCTCCAACATTAGCGTAATTGTTTTCATTTGTTTGGCTTTAGGCGGCACTCAAATAACGTTTTTTTATGCCCGATCGCCATTGGGGTGGGTCACTCACAGCTTTTTTTTTGTTGCCCCGCATGACTGGAGAAAATCGCTACGCTAAAAAAAGGGCCACGAGAGAAATGGAACATCAATAAGTCACTCTCCCTCGTGAATCTCGCTTTTCCTCCTTTTTTTATCGATACATATTTGCCGTATACGCAGTTTGTTTGTCCACATAATTTGGGAAAGCCTCGCGTCCTACATATTATATCCTATAGGCATACACGCGCGCATTTATAGGCAAATTCCCTACACGGATGTACATACAAATGTATGCATATATAGATATAGATAATTCGAGCAGCCGAGAGTTGGGTAACAATATCGGCGACGAGAGCACTTTGGTCGCCACCCTCCGTTCCTTTTTTTCCTGACCGTTTGACCATATGCGCATTGGCCATATGCAAACGCGATCGATTTTCTCCCGATATACCAAAGCGACGCGCATGTGTCTGCATATAAAAGACAAGGAGAGAGTGTCGGACACGCAAAATATACGTGAGCCAAGGCCTGAATGGGAGCTCATTGCCACCGCGCGTCGAATTACGCGCGAGTAATGACGCGCAGCCTTAAGCCCGACTCCCCTGCTATATATGCGTTATATACCGAGTGGGCTGGTGTAGATGTATATACATATTCACGCGGAGTAGCCCGAAAAATTGTGCGCGTCTGCAGGCTTCTGGATTTTCGGCGCGCGCTGCAGCAACACAATGAGAGAGCCTGCCTACAAGAGCGAGTGCGAAGGGCATATCTCTTTCAGCGATGCGTATATATATATATATATAGTCCAGTCCATGTTCTTGTTTATGGATGTGCTCGTGAGCTGTGAGTGTGTGTATGTGCGTCGGGTGTTAGGGGCGAGAGAAAAAGAGAGGAGCTCACGACAATTAATTTAATAGCGACGACGAGCTCCTGGCCCTCTCTCCAACGTTACTTTGCTTTATGTCTTGTACAGTGCTCTCTCTCTCTCTCTCTCTCTCTCTCTTTATCTCTCTCTTTGCGTGTGTACTTGATATGCCCGTGATATAGGCCTTGCGGGTTTCTCGGCCTCCTATGCATAAGTAGCAGTGTGTTCCAATTGGGATTTTTGCCGAGCGCCATCAGTATGGTTTTGCTGATTGATTCATAATCTATATAATGCTGATTCGATAAAATTAATTTTATGTAATTTATGGTATTTATAGTTGTTTTTTTTCTTGTTTAAGGTAGGATTATTTATTTGGGAATATAAATTCATATGACGGATCATGAGATACAAGTGTAGTTTTATAAAATAAGTATTGTACGGAAGGATCATTTTTTTTTTATTCGTCAAAAACAAAACATAAGACATGTAGACCTCATTATTACTATGCCTGATTTTACTAAATACCCTCAGCATCAGTTACGGTTAAGCAGTTCTCACACTAACTGCTCGTACATCGATTCAGCGTCTAAAAGATTGGGAAATCTCGGACTTTGTTTCGCGCAAGAATGGACGCCAGTGTCTGCGACCGAAAGTGCGAAGACGGCGCGTTTGTTTCGAGGCGGGCGCGCGTCGACGCAACGAGCCGAGACCTCGGGGCGATTCAGCGAAAAAAAAAGGGGGGCACACACATTTGTCAGACGCTCGGTCTCGCGAAATCGCGCCTATACATATATAGTACAACGCTTTCTCCTCGGGGGCTCGGATTAATTACTCCCGCGCGCTCGACGTACGGCCGATACGGAGCTCTTGCTCGGTGCTACTGCTACGTCGCAGCCGCCATTCGACTTTAATTAATCAACGCGATACTCTCGCTAACCAAATGGACATTTTGCACGCTTTTTTCATGTGTGTGATCTCCCGATGGTTTTGCTCTCTTTTTTTTTATATTATTACGCCGGTGTAAGTGCGAATCTGAAAAGAGTGTATATACTCTGTAATGTACATATGCTATCATGATAGACTTGAATAAGAGTGATGAAAGTATGGAAAACGTTCCTAGATGGTTACCTATTAAAGGTGGGAAATCAATCCTAGTTGGCAATAATTATATTGTAGCTGCTTGAACAAAGTATTTTTTGTTTGGCACATAAATGATTGATTCGTAGACTAATCTAATCGATTTGTAGCTGCTAGTGCTGATGAAATTATGTATATATAGCTACTGGAAAACTAAATGATTTGAATTCATAGTTATTTTCAATAAAATACTTCTTTTGATGCATATTTGTATGCACTGCACAGATCAGCCGAAAGTGGAGTAGTAAGCAGGTGTGTCAAAAAAAAACGAGCGCGAATGTCCATTTCATTTATGAACTTTGAAAAAGTTGCGTTGATTAATTAAACTCGACCACCAGTGCTGGTGGAAAAGAGTCAAAATATATAAAGTAATTAATCTGGTCTCCCGCCAACACCGTTTCGACCAGCCTAACAAATATATCTTTTTTTTTGTCCTCTCGCAAATGGCCTGATTTTATTATTTACATTCTAAATTCCAACAGAAGAGCTACAGTCTTTGATGAAAATTTAAACAGCACCTTGCGCAACAAATCGAGCCACAAAAATTTATTACAAAAGCCCGCGTCTCGCGCAATTAACAAGTAATTTACTCGAATGCCGGGTGCAAAAAAAAAGCAGCCACGCATCATTTTTGGACCCAGAGCATTTTTTTCTGCAGCCGTCGCAAGTCGGTTAACTCGTACACCGATACACGTACAGACGGGTTTTTTATTTCTCACTCTCTCGCCGCATCAGCAGGAGCCTCGTGCAGCAAAGGGTTATATACATTACTGCACGAAGATCCACTCGCATAAGGAGAGGCGCACACACATATATTCCTATGCTAAACAGGGGTGTGACTGAAAAAATATTAATAGCCGTCCAGCCCTCGGGGACATTCTCCTCGGCCCTTTTTTTTACTCTCTCTCCCCCTTTCGGATGCTGGCCCGTGCATAAAGGAGAGAGAGAAAAAAAGGAAGGGCCCAGTGTACAACCCCTGCTCGTGTGTGTAAGATACACCGGTGATAGCCTCCACGAGTCTTCGATGAGGCTCCAACGAATTTTTATTCACGCATTGCGCCGCGGCGATTTTCGCCGCGTAACATATATAATGGACAGAAAGAGCCCGTGCCAGCTGCTACTGCTGCTGCTGCTGCGTCTCGCTCCCGAGCGCATAACTTTTGCCTCATTAATACGTTTCCTAAAATAAATAACGCGGAGCGAGAAGTCGAAGCTGCTGCTGCTGCTGCAGATGCGGATGTGGCGGCACAATGCGCTTTTTCCGCGGTGTATAGGAAGGTCGGGTGTCTGCGCGATGGGCTGGATTAATTATATTTATCGGGGGCCGAGAGGGTTCGACGCGCATTATCAAGTGCGCCATGCCGGGAATTCAATTAATGGATGGTAATGAAGATGTTGCGATTGTTGAAACTTGCTCGACTGCCGCGGCGATGCTGTTGTTGCTGCTGCTGCTGATGATGATGATGATGCTGATGAATATTTTCGTATCCCTCGGCTGATGGTTACATGAAATTATAATTTTTTGCGGCTTTCCGATTTAGGCCCATCAGCATATGATAATATTAAGAATTTTTTAAGGGGAATTGTATTTTTTGAATGTAGAAGCTAACCTAAACGTTGAAGTTCTACATTGAAAAGATCTTTTACTTTTTAGCATATTCACACTTAAAAAGGTGGTGGCTTGATGTTGTGAAGCATTTAAAATTGTTGCTTGGTTTGGATAAATGGTGTTTGTTCATTTATTTGTACATTTTAAGATAGTTTACTTGAAATTAGTATCAAAACAACAATGTTTATACGTAATATTAATATTGTATGTATGTATAACAATGACTTACGTTCTTATACGAAAAAATTTAACAAGCCATTTGTTATCAACCTCCATTTTTCATTCAACCATTATTAGAAAGTACAAATTTTCAACTTTCATACCCTATTTTTACATAATAATGCTACACAACATGATTTTATTTATATTTCATAATCTTAAAGCTAATTACTTATTTAAAAATATATTCTATGCTTAATTAACAATACATAATATTTACATTTGTTTAATGAACATTCTTTTATGAAGAAAAGATTGGTTAATAATCATCACGCGTCTCGGACAAATTATTATTTTGTGATAATTGGAATTTTGACAAGTTTTAACTGACCTATAAATGTATTATT
>UELV01180139.1:0-24565 GCA_900490015.1 Megastigmus stigmatizans
ATATATATATATATATATATACGCAGCCATTACCAAAATACTCAGCTCTAATCCGTCGCTTAAAAAACACCGACTAAACGCTGCACACACATACGCACAGCGACAGAATTTTAATCGTCGCAACGCAAACTAAATTGGTCAGGCGCAGAAAAATAGCGGTTGTAGAGGAGAATCCGACGAGATGCAGAGGCGCGAGCTGAGGTATTGATCGCTCTCTCGTTATATACCGCAAACGCGTCATAACCGCTTTATTATATCAGACGCGCACGAGAATTATAATTAGAGTATATACGACGGCGGCGGGTGCATGACCGTGAATAAATTTGTTTTTTTCGGCGCTGAGAGAGAAAGAGAGAGAGAGAGAGAGTCACAGGCCTTTAAAGCGCTAGAAACCGAGCTCCCGAGAACAGATGGCCCGTACATGATCCTTATAACGCAGGGGAATATTTGCACACACACACACACACACACATACACGCGAGTATTAGTGCAGCACTTGTCTGTAGGAGCGAGTCACCGAAAATTCTTGGAGCTATGTAGTTGGCTCACCCTCCAGATGGATTGCTATGGCATTATACATAGTGCAGCATAGGGCTTATATCTCGTTCTTTTCCCCCTTTTTAATCTCGTCGGGTTGTTATACTCGGGCGATCCTCTCTCTCTCTCTCTCTCCCTTAGCTATAGCGACTTCTTTCTTTCTCGCCGTGTGCATCAGGGCTGCGGGCAGTGAAAAGGCCAATCGGAATGGCTGTGTAGTATAATGCTTTTTATATTTATAACCGCATCGTGTATGGATCGCGCTGTAAGTGCGCGGCCTTCGCTATTATATATATGCGTTTCCTCGTTACTTATGCGATCACGAGCTCTGGCGGCTTTCGTACTACGCACAGTGACTGTTTTTTTTTTTTAATAATACAAAGTTTGCCGAGTATGGATTTCTTGCGGTGCTTGTTGAACTGTGTAGACGATCGATTCGTCTGTACAGAACACTAAATACATATATATATATATATATATATATATATTACTTTCTTTTTGACGTGAATTTTGGTCGTATTTGCTTAACCGATTACAGCGATCAGTCGGTCTCACATTTTTACGTATAATATGTATATAATCTGAGAATAGCCTGAAATAATTGCTTGGTCATATGCTAAAATTCATGCTCTAATTCGGCCAAAAGTTATAGATATTTCAAACGCGAGAACTTTCACACACACGCGCAAGATTTCAAATCAATCACTCCTTTCATTGACAAACTCGATATACGCAAGGCCAGCTACATAATTCTACAGCTGCTCTATAGAACTAAAACTAATATTTCAAGTCAGCAATTTTAACCAGCCAACTTTCATCGCTTAATTTTGCCATATGTTATAACGTGTATAAAGCAAAGTGTACATCGGACTACTTAGTCGATCGCTACGATTTTCCAGGACTTTTACATCTATATAGTCGAATGAGCTGGCTTCCGCGACTACAAACTATATTTATCGAACGATTGACTGATTAGCCGCGCGCCACAGATTAGAGAATGACGAATATTTTCCCGGATTTATCATATGTTAAACACTGCAGTCGATACGGACGAGCATAAAATAAAAGATACTTAAGACGACAGACGCGATGGGAAATCGGCAGACATACACGCGCGCGGAGAGTCGCTAGCTGCTATTATATTATAGAATATATAAGTATATATGTAAGGGGCATTCAAACTTAGAAAAAAAATAAGTGTAGAGTCAGTCATAATTCAAAGTGTGTGCGCGCAGAGAGCGTCAGCAGTTCCGCGCCTATACGGCAGAGCATGTGCAGAGCGCGACCGATAGATAGCGTCGGCGGGAGAGAGAGAGAGAGAGAGAGAGAGAGAGAGAGAGAGAGAGAGAGAGAGAGAGAGAGAGAGAGAGTTCGGCAAAGAAGGTCTCCGTTCCAATTTCTTATATTCATTGAGCTCCGCAGCAGCAGCAACAGCAGCAGCGCTCAATGAATATAAGCTGCGTGTTATAATGTCCTATGTACTGCTGCTGCTCGACGTTCGCCTATATCGTATTTCATGCTTTTCGCGAGCTAAACCGAGACACAGACGCGATATAGCTGCGCAAGCAGAAACTCGCGAGAATATACTTAAAGAGAGCTTATACATATAGAGAGCCGAGGATTTGCACAACGAGTGTAGACTGGCCGCTCTATCGCTCCTTCGATATAGAATTATAAAGCCCCGAAGGCAAGCGGAGTATATAGCTACACTTTTCCGTACAAAGTCGCGATAACTCGATTGTCTGGGCTCTCGTCGCGAACGGTTAGTGATATTTTTGGATTTTTGTGCGGATACATATATAGCTTTGTCGAAAGGGCACATAGGCCCTTAGACAATTATCGTCCTGGGAGGATCGCCGTACGAGCCCCGGCTTCTCCGTCGGCCTCTCTACTTAAAGCATCCCTCTCACCTTCTCTCTCTATCTTCTTTGCGCGCACCGTCTTCGTGCAGCAGCGGCAGCACCGTGCGAACGCCGAGATTAGCGCTGAGATAAAAAAATCAACGGCGGCAGCGACGTGTATATACACAAATATATATATATATATATATATATGTTTGAGGATGAGCGAGAGAGAGACAGAGAGAGAGAGGCCCTGCAGAAATGCCGGTGTGCAAAGGGCTCGTAAAGAGGTTTTATATATACTGGAGCGTACACCTGTCTGCGGTGTGCGCTTCCTTTAACGGCGGCGTGGGTGGACGCATGCTGTATACGTATCCGTAGAGAGAGAGAGAGAGAGAGAGAGAGAGAGAGAGAGAGAGAGAGAGAGGAAAGCGCTTTGCCGTGCATAGTTGCACAGAACGTATAGTCTATCTCTCGGCGCGCATGCGAGGCGATCCGGGATAGGCAGGTGATTTATATATATACGCCGGATCCGCCAAATAAATATAAAATAGCGCGAGCGCCTCTTTGTTCAAAAGCGGCGGATCAGAGCTGCATACATGCGGTGCGCGGCGTAACCTACCGGGTGAAATCGTAAAAGCGGATTCACCTGTTATTCCGCGCTGCTTGACTGTCTGTCTGCCTGCCTGCCGAGATGAGCGCATTAATCGCCGCGCGTTCGGTGAAGAGCCGTTGCTGTATCCTTATATACGTGAACTTTTTTTTTCCGCGTGTATTTTTCGAGAGAGAAAGAACAAGTGACTTTCCATCCGATTTCTGAATAATGCGCGCGTCCGTCATTCGATTGCATTTGCGCGTATATATATTAGTTTAGACGCAGCCTGTATATTGTTCGATAGTCTCGACTATACATTTTCGACGACGATGCGGCGAACGTAATATGGATATAATCTCGCGGGGTATATATCCATCTGTTCTTGAGAGGCTTGACTAAATTCTCTCCGGTGGCGCATGGCAATGAAGAATCTCGACGACCCGTGTGCCATTAATCTACATTGACGAACAAAAGTCACCCGCCGTATTTTATACTTACCCGATGCAGCTTTTTGCGCACGGATTGATTTATTGTATACGCGCGCGCGACTATATACGAGTTGAGACTTTGGGTAAGTGCAGACTTGTAGATATATATGTATACCATTTTCACTGGAGATATGCGAGTCCGCGAGTCGTTCCTTTTTCCTTTACTGTCAACGATGAAACATTGCTCTTTCATTAGAAATTCAAATTTCTACGCGTAAATTGACTTTGACGAATTTTCCTATTGCGCTGTATTTGTTATTATATACGGGTGAAAAAACAGGTATATAATACGTCGGAAGTGCGCAGGTAGCATTAACTATTCACACGGAAGGAATTATTGCGACTCGTTATAAAGCAGATATTTTCAATAAATAATGTAATCCAGAACGCGTTTTCTTAATTAATACAAAACTTGATGCCTCCCATAATTACACGCCTATTTCGTTTCTACGTCGACTTCGTTAATGTAATCGCTGCGCATTAATACCGCTTGGATATATATACATTTTTCCGCCGCGTATAACATGCATCGATCACTGCGCAGCGGCGTTACGAAGACATTAGAAATTCAATAAGCGCCACACGAGATGGAAAAAAAAAGAAGAAGGATAAGAAGAAATTAGTATAATATATAAAATTTCTCTTGCTCCATACTGGTGGTTAAATTATAGCCTATGGAACTGTAGAGCAGCGATTAGTATTGACATAAAAGCCGGTTAATCAGGACAGCCGAGCTTAATGAACGCTCGTCAAGGACTATCCCGTTTCCAGAGCAACTTCTATATATATATATATATATATATATATACGCGTATACCTCCCGTATCTTTCCACCGAAAAGGAGAAAAGAAAGACAAAACACACGCACGTCGTTAAAGCCAAGATGAAGATCTCGAAAAAGGTGATATTTCAGAGAGACGTTTCGCGTATACTTAGTTCCTTTTGTTCGCGGTGGCCGCGAGGCTTATTAAAAATTTGAGAAGAGGTGAACACCACTGCCACGCGAGAAAGCATGCAATAAAATGTGTCGTAATGCGTGTGCACGCTTTTTCTCTCTCTCTCTCTCTCTCTCTCTCTCTCTCTCTCTCTCTGTGGCTGCGTGCGCGTGTATATACTCGTTATTTATAAGGATGCGACTTTCCGTGCTCATTACGCAGCGGTGGAGCGACTCTTTTTTTTCTTCTTCCTTTTTTTAAATCTTGAAAAGTCTTAGTTTTAGCGCTGATGCGTTTGTCTTTTTTTGTTTGCGTACGAGAGGCGGCTTATGCGAACACAAGTCGAGAAGAGAGATAGGGAAACTAATGACTTGTGTTTTGTATGGACTCAATGATTTATTAAATTTTGTACGGTTTTTTTTATTCCATAGGTTGTAAAGTTCTGTTAAAAAATTCATTAACCGAGACTCTGAACGTTTATTTCTTACACGCTTAAAAGGAATAGTGATTAATCGTATTGGACAAAAATTTGATTGTTAAAATTTGTAAAAAAGAAAAAAAAAGAAAATGATGTGTCGAGGCTCGTTTTGAGATGCAGTTATTTCGTTCGGAAGCATGACATCGTGTAAAATCCGATTTGACTCGACACATCACTTCTGCTATATATATACTTTCATATACTTCGTTATCCATTACATCCCGATGAGCATTCCGATTATTCGCAAACATTAAAATCCGTTTTACAACGCGCAGCTGTGAATTTCTCCGCTCAGCAGCAGCAGCAGCAGCAGCAGTCGTAGCTCGAGTCGAAATAAATTATATTTTAATTTAAAAGCGACATTGCATAAAAGTAACATTAATTATATACCTCGATAGGAATAAAAATAAAAATAAGAAGAAGACGAAGAAGAACGTATGTATATGGGTTCGCGAGCAAAGTGTCGACGATTAACCACACGTGGAAAGGAGGAGAAAGAGCAAAGTGGAGCGTGCGGCTCGGTTATATACATAATAAACGAGGTCTCGAGGTCCATCGCGTCTCTTTCTCTCGCACACACACACATACACACATACGTATATAGAAGCAAAGCCTATCGAATAAGCATCGGATGAATTTGCATAGCTGGCCGCGACTCTATACATGCACGTGGGTATATGCACAGGCGGCGGTAAAAGCGGCGGCCGCTCCGCGCTCAAAGGTCGCCTTGTTACGAGCCGAGGTGATTCCCGCGAGTAGCCATTTCCCATGAACGGCCCATAAACCTGAGAGAGAGAGAGAGGGTGGGAGAGGGAGAAGAAGAAGAGGTCGCTCGTGTCCGGATCTTCCTTACTACCCGACGCGATCAAACGGCTCGATAACAGAGAGAGAGAGAGAGACTCGCTGTACCAACGCTCCTGTGCGCGAGAGAAGCACGTGTTTTATATACAGTATATGTATAAGAGCACTGGTGTATATATACATCTCTCGGGGCGGACTCTCGTCTCCAGAGATGTTTCCTTCTGCGCGAGGTATTTCGCGTTTCCCCCTCGTATATACATATATATGTTTATACACGCGCATTAGCGAAGGTAAATGAAACGGGGATTCGATTCACTCTAGAGCTAATGATGACGTTATTGCTATTTATTGTTTTCCTGATAGTTTCGGATTGAATCGTCCCTCGCGATTGCGCGCCTGTCTTTTACGTGATCCGCATGTCGGTGCAATCGTATACAACATTGCGATAATTCCTTTTCGCTGAACTGAATTGAAATTTCCCAGTTCTTCGATAATAATCATATATATTCATAGATAGCCGTCGCCGTTGCCTAATTATAAATAAATTGTCATTACTTCGCTAATGCTGTTAGCGAGCAGAAAATAACGAGACTTTTTACATCGCCGGCATATTCTCTTGTACACACACAGCGTAGCTGGATAATAAGCAATTATAGACATCAGGCCGAGAGCTCAAATGCAAGTCAATTAAAAATAAATCAATCGACGACGATCGGCGGGCAACACAGGCCGCGATAAACTCTCATTACCCACTATAGCGCGCGCTCAACCAGTATATATATATATATATATATACTCGGTATATCGATATCGCATTATGCGTGTACTTATCGGCACCCAGCTTATTAGCAGCGATAAGTATTAAAGTCGTTCGCCGCTATTACGCTCCGCTCTTTTTTTTTGTCGTTGTTGCTTTTCTTCGCTCGTTGTAGCATATCGCGCGACATATATAATTAAGGTGAGTGTGGCGCGCGCGGCAGCAGCAGCAACAGCGTCATGCCCCACATAAATCGACAGTTTAAATTTAATTAAGCTCTATGTATCGGTATGTGTGTGTGTGTAATAGCAGAAAGGCCCCGAGCGCCACGAATTTATCCCCTCGTATTACATCGATGTGTATAGATTCCGTGCGAGTATGTAGAGGGAGAAAAAGTCCAAGTTGTATAGGTGCCGGCATATAGTTAGGTAATCTTACATATAGGCGCGCAAGAGCGAGCGTCTATATATGCGGCAATTCCATAAAGTTCGCTGCTCGCACCTGCCGCGAGATATAGACTATTATTAGCCCTGCCTTATTCTATCATTCAACGCTGCTCTGCTGCTGCTGCCGCTGCTGCTGTTGCTGCTTATAGGTGTTTTTGAACTTTTTCACGTTGTAGCGTGTATGTATGTTATAAGTACAGACGTGGCGCATACGTGGGCTGTTACTGTTGCTGCTGCTGCTGCTCGTAAGCCTGTCGATGTCGATACGCGCCACTTTTCTCTATATTATACATGTATGTCTCTCTATGTGTGTGTGTGTATGTGTGGAGTGAGAGGCAAATGGTATTCGCGCGATTCGCCCACGCTAATTCGGCCGAGTTTGCGCAGCGTGTTGAGACGGTAAAAGAGCTTGTTTACTTGCGCCGCTGCTGCTGCAGTAGACTTTTTTTATATATATGTACGTTGGGCAATGTGGGCACGCAGAGGAATCCGGGACTACGTGGATGACCTGCATGCGATTCGAGATATGCTTTTCTTTTTTTGTTTGTTCGGTTTTGAGGGAATTGGCGAGAAGATTGTGCAGGCTCGCCACGGCAAACTTGGCGCGAGTCGTGAATAAAGGAACATTCGTAATTTCGTAAGAGAATTGCAAGGTATACATATACTCGTGCGGCTTAGTCAAGAATTGGCAGAAATTTATAAGAGTAGCTTTTTTTTAAACAAGCCGGAATCGCATTTTGGCAAATATTCCAGTCGTTCAAAGCTAAACAGTAGAAAAAGAAATAATTAACCCTGAAAGGTTTTATCACCAGCTTGCTTTACATAATTAAGACTCTGCATAATGCGCCAACCCCGCATAATTCTCATTACGACCCGCTCTCCTTCACTAATGCAGACTCGGTGCAGCAGCCAAAGAAAAAAATCGCAGCCAGAATTACTCGAGAGACATAAATTCAGCTCGGCTCGAAAAGTATAGGAAAAATCGATCGAGCTCCTAAATTGAAAATAGTCGTCGTTGTTATCAAAAGGCGGATAGGCGAGTGTCATTGGTTGCAGCGTACCTATATACATATTAAGCTCTCTTTCTCTCTCTCTCTCTCCCTGCGCAGAGATAAGCCGACTGGTATAATTCGCCTTTCTTTATGCAAGTGCACAAGCGGGGGGCCCACACCGCGTGTGTCTATATATCGCATATATCCCGACTCTCGATTCTCAATTGTAAATATATATATATATCGAGTCGCGGAATTAAATTGTGCTCGCGTGCGTAAGATATAGGATAGAGAAACTTGACGACGTCGTCGCGTCGCTCGCGAAATTCTATATATATATTACGAGCCGAGAGCTAGGCGTGGCCCGCGCGAATATCGAGCGAGACGTCTATATATATATATGCATGCCACTGCGGCGCGAGAGAATTGTTTGTCCATAGACGAGTGTTGAGCAAATTGTCGCGTTAGCCGTATCGATGGCGTGTGTGCAGGGACATGGATTATATACCGCTTTCTTGTGGTAATTATTAATATTCGACGATTGCGAGTCGTGTCGGCGAATGAACGCTAACTGACAAGTGGAAACAGTCTGGTTTGGTCGGTCACTTTGGTGATTTATTTAAAATGAGATAATTTTTTGATCGAGTATATACTCGTTGTCAAAAGTGATTAGCTTGTATATTATACATATATTAATGATTGCTGCGCACACGTGCCTTCGTTTCGTATGTGCTTATAGAAAGTGTCTATACTTATAAAGAAACTGTGCTTTTTAACGACTCGCATCTTTGTTGAGACCGTAAAGTATAGTATAGTCATGAGTTTTTTTATGCACATCCGAGTTTCGCTTATGTGCTGCGGTTTAAGCAGCGGCTTTTTCCGTTTAAAAAACATAATGAAAACTTTACGTGCAGAGAAACTTGCGCTTATATATATATATATATATTACTTCGGTACCAGCATTTCCCTCAAACTCAATGGCTACAACAATCATTCTTCAACCTGCGAGTTTTAAATATTCAAGAAAAAAAAAAACAAGAATACTCGATATCAGTAATTATATTTCACCAATTTGAATTTTTTTCCACTCGCTCCACATAGATGAACGACGCATTATGATCGCGCGAAAAATCACGGTCGCCGGCGGCGGCCTATTACACAGCAACAGAAAATACAAAGCCTGCATGTGGCTGCGCAGTGCGCGCGAAAATATATTAATCGCGGAGCATTTCGCACAATTGATTCCGCGGCCGTGCGAATAAATCCCGCTCGAGTCCCGCCGCCGTTTATCTCGCGGCCGAGACACGCTTATTCGATTCATGCTTATTATTCTCGCAGGCAATCGATATCGCCGCCACCACCGCCGACCGGCAGTGTTATAACGGGACCATACTTACGCGCCTGATGTTATATACATATTTCGCAGTTGCAGCGCTCGGCAACATATATATATATACACACACACCATTGCGCAATGTTGTACCTCCACGCGAGAGAGTCAATTATCTGCGCGCACACCTAACGAGACTTCCTCTCTTAGTCTCTTTCTCTCTCTGCTGTGTGTGTGTATTATCTAAGTGTCGAAAGATGCAGCGGGAACAATACACACGGGAAATCGCTGCCGCGAGATTTCTTCCTTTCCTGTTCCTCTTCTCTCTCTCCCTCTCTGTATATATATGCGCGTGCAGTATTATGTACTGTAGTCTACCAGCAAAGTATGCCGAATTACACGTGTCTTGCTCTCTTTTGTCATTCCTTTGTGCGAAATATCCTATGCCGCGCGCGGTTTTGAAAGTAAATTATTGTTCTCGCGCGGGTACCTCTGGCCTGGGTATAACCGAAACACACACACACACACACTCACACACACACACTCGCTCCATTAGTCCCACGTTCCTGTGCCGCTTCTAGTATATATGTCTATTGTGTGTTGTGCGTTGTGTTGTGTTGCAGGGTAAAAAATGTTTCGCGGGCGTGTATTAATAGGTTTAAATGCTACACGTAATAGGCCGTGTGTACGATGGAGCGACCGTTTGAGTTACTTCGGCTTGAAGGCTGATATGCTTATTGTTGAAAGAATTGCTCATTTTCCGTGTTTCGAGCTGTGGGGCCGCTATTACTACTATAACTTGTTTGTACAGTCGGAGTGACTAATGTTATAATCAGGTGTGCAATACTAATTTCGAGTATTGCGGACTTGAGAATATTTTTAAATTGTTATATCAAATTATTATAATTTTGCACTCTCGAGAAAAAATGCAATTTTCATTAAAAAGAAATTAATGTGTTAACGAAACATTTTTTGGGCTGCGCGGTAGACGAGAAAATAAGCGCATAAACAAGTTCCGCGAGCGTCTTAAACCTCGCGGCACTTTATCATAATTTAAACGAAAATTAAAATAATCATACATCTTAGATCTATTAACTCAGACGTGCAATTACTTTAATGTGAACACATGTTATTACTAGAGGTAGCTTTGCATTATATAATTTTTTTTTCCAAGATGTTTTAATTAACAGCCTTTTGACGCAAATCGAAACATCATTCATAAATCACACGATTTTTTTTTCAATTAAAGCTGAATTTTTCAATTAAAAAAAAATAAAAATATTTTTAGCACTTGTAGAGTTATTTAAAATTATTGATATTTATCGGTAGTTTATATTTCACAATTATTTTAAATTCAAAAAGAAAGAAAAGCTGAAGTTTATAATGCAGCTCCAGTGAATAATCAATAAAGCGAAGCTTATATATAGGTAAAGTGAATACAGTGTTTGAGAGTTGCGCTAAGTAACTACTTCAACGGTTAACTCTCTGTGATATAAAGTGTGAAAAAAGAAAGTATATTTATTATTCAAAAAAGCCGAGTTTACTGCAATTCCTGCTTTTATGACTTTCTAGATTTTTTACGGCTATTCTGAAAGAGATACTTTGAAAAAATTCTGCTATAGAAAGTTGAGCGTAAAACAATGTTTGAATAGCGTTTAATAACCACATAAATTATACAAGATTTTATATATTAATTCATTATAATATTTTAACTTATTGCAACCACTACAATCTATTATAATGATGATTTAATCTGAATTGCACTTTCATATAACGGTTCTGGTACCGCTTCAAAAAAAAAAAAAGAAAAAAAACGACGCGCAACGATAATAAAGGATGATATAATAAAATGGAGGCCCTCGACCAAAAGAAGCCGCCCCACAATTCACAAATATTTCCTTGATTTTTCTGAAAGATAACTGGATGAATTGTCTGCCGACAAAAAAATTCCCGGTACCGCGCAAACTGCCTCCTTTTCAACTTTAGCTTATACCTGGAACTTTAAACTGCCGAGATTTCCGCAAAAATAATAGACAAATCAAGATTGAATTTTGATTGTGGGAACGCTGGGAAACAGAATGTCCAATGCAATCGGTTTGATTTATTTCTAAATTATCCCGCTAAATCATCGCGCAATTAATAAAGCGATATATTAATATATAAAATAAATTAGAATAAGAAAAAAGATCGTTATTAGCATATTGCAGCATTCGATATGAAATTGCGCATTCGATGCAATAGCCATGGGCACATAATGAAACTCTCGCTATATTAATTGACACGCGCATATAATCACATATAAATTGTGCTAATTTATAGACGACATGTATACACCCTCGGCTATATATATAAGTAATAAAAGTTCCGCGAGATTTTCGCATATTTCTCAAACCGTATAATAGAAACTGTTCACACTTATTTTTTTGTAAATCAGCATCGAGACGAAATCGTTGCGTCACGTCAATATTTTACCAGACGGTGGCACGTGGGATTGTTTTTTTTTCTTTCGCCAATTTTTGTACAAGATCGCGAAAAAATATTTGACGAGTGCCTGGCGCGCGTTGTGAGGAGAAAGAGAAACGTCTATAACGCGTATGCGCGCGCGTCTACTGTGCATATGTGCGCGCACAAGCTTGAAACAGGACAATATTTATGGCGAGATGACGCGTGGGCTGCTGTCGTTTGCGTTATCTCCAACTGCGCCTGCAGGGCTCCCACTTCTTAACGGCGCGACGCGTTTCGTTCGCTCGCGCGGCGCAAACTTGCTTTCCTCTCTCTCTCTCTTCTCGCTCCTTTATTTGCGCTCCGTATACACTTTTTAGCTGGCCGCAATATCATTTCTCCGGCGCGCTTAATCTTGGCTCTTTCATAAGTAGAGTACATTTTGCCGCGGTCGAGCTCTAATCGGTATTTCACTCTAAAATGGAGTATATAACGCGCGTGTGTAGCAGTTGGGTGAGAGCTGCTGTTGCTTTTACCGCTGCAGCGTGTACGTGTAAACTCGCTGCTTAATCCACCTCCGTGGCAATTGGCAAAATGTACAATGTTTAATCTTGTGTACTTTTGAACATTTTATATACACGTGGCAAATTAAGTTTCGGGGTAATATAGTTAATGAATTTACTCGGCGATTTACACCTCCGACTTTCTCTAATATTATTGGAATTAAGATTTACGGTGTAATTCAGTATTGAAACGTTAAGTGTCTCCGCTTCGGGTTTGCACATTTAAAATACATATTCAAATCTTTATAGCTTTCCTTACGGCGCGCGTTTACATTTATATATATATATGTGCACGGATTACGCAATTACATCGGGGCTTAAATACAAACTTTGCGCGATCGAATAAAATCAGCAATTTGTACAAATCAACAGCATAAACACATTGACTTTATATACCAATAGAATGGAAATTCATTAAAGAACGCGTATATATTATATATCGATTTCTGTCATTTCGTCATTTCCACTCGTGCACATGCATATATATTGTACGAGACTGCACCTGAACCTTCAACTCGCATACGGCATATATATATAATATCCGCGGCGCTATATCAACTGAATGAAGCGAGAGTTTAGCAATCGTACAAATCAATCGCGCCTACCTTAGCCGCGCAGCTGCGCGCACACTCGGTCAGCGCTCGTCCTACACCTCGCGAGCGAGCAAACAATTTTCATTGAGGCTATGCGCTGTGCCTGTTATACACAGTCCGAGACTCTTTTCTTGCGTTCGCCGATAAACGGCAGTTTCGCTTAATGACGGGGGGGGGGAGGGGGAGTTCTATAGAGATAAAGGAGGCAAGCCGAGAGAAGGGGAGAAAAGAGTTGCGTTCCGCGAAAGGTGCTTATACACTCGCGCGCCCCCCCCCCCTCCCAGACAAGCTGCATTTTGCCGTGTGTATATTACCGCAGTGGCAAAGAGGAGCAAATTGCGCGCAATTCTTTTACGACTTGATAATGCGCCGATCTCGTGTACACACACACATACATAGCTACAGATGTGTGTATAGTTAAAATCACTCGGATGGTAATTACGAAAGGCCGTTAAGCAGTTATTATTGCTCGCGCGCGCGCTTTCGCGCCTATATACCAATCTCGCCGCAGTCTTGTTTGCTTAAGGATGACGGAGTCGTTCTGGCCGCGCTATGTTTAAGCAAATTAATCACCTCGATTTGTACAATGAAAGCTAAGCGCGCGCTGCGCTTATGACTATATTAAACACACCTCGGCTACCTCGGTTTTTCCTTTCTCCGTTGGCGCGACTCTCGCCTAATGCAGTATATTATATGTGTACATATGCTTGATGTGGGAAAAAAGCCGATATGACTTGTATAAGAGCCGATATACGCGGGGACACCGAATCGCTTTTCCTGTACTGTCGCGCGAAGGAAACCGGTCAATATTGGGGGAAGAAAAAAAGAAAAGAAAAAAAGGTAATATTTCACGTTCGAGTCGCGCGTCTGAAAGGATTTCTGTGTGAGCTTTTGAATGGATTATCATTTGACACCGTTGGATTAAGTGAAAATTTCACTTCTGTATATATATCAGAGACTGTTCTATATATGTGCGTGTCTCGGTGTAAATAGGAGAAAATTTATCACTCGATTTTTCCATACCTTTCGAAGAAATATCGAATTACCGTTTCTTAAGCAGATAATCCTAGAGAGGATTTTTACCGTTCACTTGCAAACATAAAACAAAAAAAGAACACTTATAATTTTAAGTCTCAGCTGCGATCGCGCACAATTTTTCCGAGACGCGCATGCGAGGCGATAGTGATCGAGCGTCAAAAGAGATCTTATTATAATAACTCGGCCGCGGCTATATGCGGAGAGCCGGAAAGAGCGTGAAAATAAAGGCGGCATGTGCTAGATGAAACGGTGGAGATTGAACAAGTCAAGTGCGGCCGCGCGAAGAAGCAGCAGCAGCAGCAGCAACAGGAGAAGGGATTGTTGATATGGCGATAAAACTCGCGTCGCGCCGCGGCTGAACAATGACGACGCGAGATACACACTATATACGTTCGTCATCGTTCTCCAACTTCCTTATTATCCTCTCCTGCGTGGTTTTACGGTGCGCACCCGTAAACCGCATATACACCTACCGTGAACAAAAAAGGAGAAGCAAAGATAAGAAAGAAAAAAAAAAGAAACGGTAATTGCGCGTGGTAATTGTACAGTGCTCGTGTAAAAGCCACGCGACAAACTTCGAGATCATCGAGCATGTGTGTGGGTATGACTTCACGGAGGCGTGTGTGTTACATTTTTTCCGAGGTTATTATACACACGTACAGAGCGAGGATCAAAATTCCCTGCACACTGGAACGTAGAGCTTATAATACGCGTAGGAGAACTGCTGCAGTATATGCGCTTGTCTCGTCGTCGTCGTCGTCGTTGTCGCTCGCAATCGGATAGCTCTGATCTCTTTGGAGCTCTACTGCAGCAGCTCGGTTATATAGAGAGGAAAGATGGCGAGGGCCGATGGCGCGAAGTGCAACAAAGAGAGACCTGCGGGGAGAGTCGAGAGCGAGAGAGACCCAGTTAATGCCGTATCGCGACGATCTTCCTATTATATCGCCGGGAGGTCGATGCTGTTGCGGCGGAGGGAAAATACAAAACGGCGGAGGGCCTTGTCGATCGACTTTTGTGATATACTATATACGCCACTGTATACTGTATCGAGGAGCTTGTCGCTGAGATTTTGCGTATAATGCACCCAGGATGATTTCGCTCCTGCTGCTGCTCTGACATATTGACGAAATCGAGCGTGTGGGTAGAGCTGAATTGGTATATTAGCGGTTAGATAGTGGATCGGTATATGTATATGTATATATAAGCGAGATCGATGCGCTGCAGCCGCCGAGCTCGAGTGGATGTCGCAGTTGGAAAATTGCTCGGCAGTCCAGTGATGAAATAAGCCTCTCTCTATCTTCGGGATTGATTTTTTTTTATCGTGTCGCTTTTGTTTCTCAATCCGATATAATCGGCGACAAGTTGGCTTCTTATGGATATGTATGGGGAGATCTCGGCGTGACGAGTTTGCAATGTTTTATATGCCCGTTTGGAAATCTCTGGTTTTTTTTTTGTTCTTTTTTTTTCCTTTCTTTGCAGGTGGTAATACGAAGGTGGAATAAAAACTTGATTTAGCCGCTAATGAGATGTAATGACTACTGTAGTGTATGGCAAAAGGTCCGATTATAAGTGAAATGCTTTTATTTTTATATTTTTTTTAAAAAATGAATAAAAAAACAAGGTGCTCGCGTGCGAGGATGAACGTGTTTGGGAAAACGAAGACCTCGAAGAAGACAGAGCAGCATCAGCACGTCCGATAGAATGTTGTGTGTACGCAGCTATAAGCGGATCACGTGAGAGCTCCTAGATTTCTCTATATATAATCTTTGTACAGTGTAAGCAGTAGCGACAGCGGCAATCTCGTTATCTCTTAAACACACATTACATAAATATATAAGAGATCGGATGTGCTGGGAGTATAGACGCGTAGTCGGAAACGAGCGAGACAGCTGGATGACGATGTTCTCGCAAGAATCCACGTTGGATGTCTCTCTCGTATAGCGATAATATATGTAGCTATGAAGCTCGTTATCTTCTTCCTCTAGGTTAGCTCGAGATAAACCAAATCCAAAGCTAGATTATACAAACTTTTATATCGTATATCCCGTACAAGATTACACACAACGCGGACTTGCACTATTAAATCATAAAACCCAACCGTAATGCAAAAAAAAAGCATCTGTATAATTGATTTTTGCCATCAACGATTCTTTTCTCTCGCTGATGGCTCGTTAATTGTCTGTTTGCCCATACCAATACGTCCGCGCGTGCATACGTATATACAATCCAATCTCTCGGCATTACGTAACCCTCATACACATGTGCACATATACACATATACACACAGGACCTCTCGTAAATCTATAACGAACGATATAATCGCTTTGCTAATCGGCGCGTTTGGGCCAATCGTTAAAGCATCCTTAATGTCTTTGTTCGTACACATATACACGTGTGTATATACAGAGAGACAGGCTCGTAACGGAGCGATTGTTCGAATTGGCCTACAGGCATTTTTCTGTCGTTATACACAGAGCCGCTGGCGCGCGGATGAAATGTACGGGGCTTAATAAATGATAGACCGCGCGGAGAGAAGTAACGAAGCCACCACGACGTCGACGTCGCCGCAACCGCTGCTGCTGCGAAGAAAGTTCAAGGAGTGCGTGTATGTGTGTATGTGTGTGTAATTGAGCTAATTCGTCGGTGCTTATTGCGCAATGGTCGCCATTCAAGAGCACACACTACGTCGCGTATACACGTATAAACAGAGCTTATTATAAGCGCTCGTATACCTCGCGATTAGGTGAAAGTTGCGTGCCCGCCTCGTTAATCATCATTCATTATGCAGTGATAATGAACGTTGGACGAGATGCTACCGCACGCTGCTGGCTGATGCATAAGCCTTCCTCGAGCATACACAGAATTTTATTTTTTTTTTTGCTGCGCCGCTTCAGAGGACCGGAAGCGCGTGCGTTGATATTCGGGAATCGCGGCGTGCGTATAATCATGTTATATATGTATACGCGATAAGCGCCGATAAATCACGCGACGAGTCTTTCTTTCATTTTTCTTTTCGCTCCTCCTCCTTCTCCTCCTTCTATCTCTTGAAGAGGCCTGTTTTATTTGCTCGGCTTGTAGACGGAACGATTTACTCCGCATATGGCACTCGTGTACATACACACAGTGTTTCATGCGCGCAGAGAGATTTCGCCGTCAAAGACTTTATTGGATCGAGTCGTTTGTTTTGCTCTTGCTCTCTATCTATCTCTTTCTCTCTCTGTGTATATATAAATGTATAAACTCGGAGAGCGCGCAGGAGATTAAGCGTCGGAGGGTGACGCGCCGCTTATCATCAATCTCGTGGCTACGCGGCCTCTGTCATGCTTTCTTCGACATTAGCCTACATATATACAGGACGTATTATAGCTGCCAGCATAAGCGACGCGGTCTGCACGTGCGTATATATGCGGTATATCGCGATTTTGGTCTTTCTCCCCAAAGCATGCAGATTACACACTTTGAGAGTCAGGGAAAAATGTGCACCACTATACGAGCTCGAGATCTCTGATTCGTATATATAAGAAATTTTCCGCGGTATGAATTTAAACTTTAGGCGTGCGGTAATTACAGCTTGCGCCCGCGCGTCTAATTCGTATATACATCGGGCTAACTCGTAGCCGCGTTGCACTATATTGATTTATATACATGCGTCGCGCTGCTGCTGCAACCCAGTCCTTTTTCGCGGAGCCACGGCTAGCTTATCGGTATTTTCAACGAAATATGCATTGTAAAGCATTCGTTATTCGCAGCGACTGTCTTCGCTGGCGCCCGAGAGTGAAAGTGCAATGCAGTGTAGAATATATACGCATCGTTATATACGTTGTCCGGTGCATTCGCGTGCGCCGAGCGCATATAGTGATTTATCGTTTCTCTCTCGCTCGATGAATTAATCTCTATCCATTTTCGTGGCAGTGCTTTCCTTTTATTACATCGGCAGCTCTGATTGATTAATAATGCCGCGACTGCGCATTAACAATATGTGGATATTCCGCGTTCAATTTCGCGTCTAGATAATGTAAGCACGGTAACTTTTGCTCGCTGTGTATAAAGGGAGTGGATCGACATCGGAGTCCTTTGCATATATATACGCGTCTATCGTGCAGTGGCATTATATATGCAAGAGCGGAAGGCGAACCGAAGAAGAAACGAGTAATGTACGTGTAGTAGTAGTAGGTATATATATATATAAGTGGCGGTGCGAGCGATGACGAGCGATTGTTCCTCGCTATTACGTGTGCACCACAGCTCGTACATACTGCATATATATAGCAGCTCTTGAAGAACGGAGTAGCTCCAAGTGAGAGAGAGAGAGAGAGAGAGAGAGAGAGATGCAATTACGTCGCGTGCCAAGTCTCGACACGCCCTTGGGATAATTACGAATATAATGCGTGACGTGACGAGCCGCTGATGCCGCGCGAGAGCTTATAGTTCGACGAACGGTGATTTCTTACTGTATGTATATGTATAACGTGCAGTCTTCGTGGTGCAGCACAGCATACACGAGAAAGTTGCTGTCCGCGAGATGAAGGACGTCTGAATTGTCGCTCTCCTCCACGGATTATAAACGGCGCGTTATATATATAGACATTGTCACCGTGCGCGCATGTACAACACTTGCCGTTTCTCTCGCGAAAGTGCGTGCACCACTGCAGCGGCGTAATAACGATCATTATATTATCGCGTCGTATTATACCAGCTGGTGTTGGTTATATCGCGGTGAGCTTCGACGATCTAGCTTGTTTACATTAAAATCATTATGCGTACGTCGACTGCGTGAATATATATATAAGGATTGGCGGAGGGGCCGTTACGCGAAACGGGCGTCGAGTATATAATCACAGGGGGACGCGACGATGCATTCCCCATGATTCGATTAAGTAGCTGTGTTATATATATGGGATTAAGAGGCCGCGTATATAAGAATCGTTGCTGCTGATTGCGGATGATTGTTTTCTTTGGAAAGCGGACTGTACGCAGATACGACGAATCAGCTGCGGCGCGTTTATGGGCCGGTGCGCGCGCGAACGACAGTTGCGCAAAAAGAATGTGGAACGCGGTAGAAAAGAATTGCCCGGCAATTTTAGCGCAGCGGTCTAAATTAATTACGTACTTTTTTTTTTCTTTCGTAAAACCGTCGCGACGTATATATATACATATATAATACAGTGGCACACTGTTTGTTTGTTCCCTGAAATACGTCTGACAATCAGCTTTCGCGGGTATAAACGATTTTCGGAAGCGAGCGAATTGGATTTACACGCGATTTAATATATATATATATTATCTGGTCTATCGCGGCGGGATCGTGTATATAAAGGAGCTGCTGCAGAGCGGAGACCGGCCGCGCGTGCAGGTATATATAATGTATTTTTAGAAGCGGCTCGGTCGGGATTCCATCGAAACTCATGCTAATCCATACGGCGCGGCTTGTTTATCGGTCCTGCATGTCTCCGTGTGTGCGCGCATGTATGTGTGCGTGGTAGGAGCTGCACAGGAGAGTGTCGTCTTACGATTCGTTCGACCGACCAAACTGGTTCGCTGTTGCTGCTGCCGTTGCTCCTGCCTCTCTACCTCTCTACCTGCAGGGATGGAATTCCGAGAAGACCGATCCACGCGCGAACCGTGCGCGCGCCAAAGCCACACTCCGACCCTCCAGCGCACTGTGTATTATAACGTGCGAAGAATTTCTGAAATCCGAATTCACGACTACCTAGATATATATCGTTTTTAACGAATTAAGAATAACGGAAGGAAAATATATTATGTTTGATATAAAAATTGTAGCCCGACTTCTAACGAATGTCGGGCGTCAAAAAATGATAAGCCTATCTACTGATAATCTATAAATATAGTCCAGAAGAAGTAAATCAGGTTACTTGTAAACTAGCCGCGCAATTTCTTTCTACGTGTGGTAAATATCGGTAGCCATCTAGCGGCCAACCTCCATACCAACCGCTTTAGCTGACTTAGATCCTTTTTCCGCAAGTATATTATAATATACTTAAGAGGCTACCTCATATTATATAGTTAGAACAGAGCCAGGCGGTCTAACTGCATATATATGACTGAGCATAACGTTAAATGGTTTCTTTGTGTGAGTTGAACGATATATATATAAATATATATACGGCGACTTGGATTACACGCGTGATTTTACGCTGCGGTCGTTAGCGATTATTTGGAGATGCAGGCGGGGGAAAAGATTTAGCCCTGAACAGAGAGAGAGAGAGAGAGAGAGAGAGAGAGAAGGAGAAAAGTGAAAAAAAATCAGGCGGTTCAAAGTCAACGATTTTCGTGAGCGAGTCATATATCAAGTCGAATAAGTGAAAATATATATATAGCTTATATAGCGCGCTCGTCGTGGTTTTTGTTCACCTCAGCGTTTTACAAACGGCGGGCTATATAAGAAGGAAGCCAGAGAGACACGACGCCGACTACACTCGTGTCGTCTGTCTCGCTGCACGGCCATGCATATGCGTATATATAAGTGCAGCGACAACGAAATGCACTTATATTATATATAACGTGAGCCTGAAGGATGTCACTCGAGTGCCTCCATAAGAGCGCTCGCAACTAAAACCCTCGTACACATCTTTTGTTTTTTTATCAGTTAAAATATTCGCACTGTTTGCTCGAATCAGCAAATATTGACCGAGCTATATATATAGGTATATCCTCACAGGGCACGTATAATACGTATATATACACATATATACTATTGCACACAATTTTAATTAAGCGAAAGAAGTGCGCGCGCCAAAGTCATTTTCTCATTCTCGCACTGCTGAACGCAAACGCTTATCGTATAGCTGGAAAGAGCGAGTCAAGGTCCGAGTTCCTTGAAAGTATAAAAAAAAAGAGTCACGTACGTATATATATATATATGGAAACCGCCTGCGTAAACGGCGTGCAACGGTCCACGTCGCTCGATTGAAATGAAGCGCGCTCTCAGCGATTTTAGAAACGTGTGGTGCGCGAAACTCAATTAATTTCACTCTCTCTCTTTCTCTGTGGAATAAAAGCGCTCATTCGACTTGGTAGTACATACATATACCGTATCCGCGGGAGCTTTAGGCACCAGGCAGAGGATAGGCTCGCGCGCGTGCTCCGAGACGTACGTATACATATGTATACGTATGGTAATTTACGTGATTCATCGTCGTCATTAGAGGAAAATCGTTCTCTCTCTCTCTCTCTCTCTCTCTCTCTCTCTCTGATGTGTGTGTCTGTCGCAAGATTATGCATGATTCCTCATTACAACGTGGGGAAAGATGGGAGTAGGCAAATTAGAGAAGTGAACGGTGTGTGTATGTGCAGTGTGTGCATCTAGCGAAGGCCATTGTGAGGCTGTTGTGCCGACGCGCGCTGCTGCTGTTGGCGCGGGAGGGAAAGAAAAGAGAAAAGTGAAGCCGCGGCGAAAACGTGGCCGGAGGGGGTGTTTTCGTTCCGCGGCAGAGACGGTCCACTTCCCATGGACTCTATTTCTCTCTCTCTCTCTCTCTCTCTGTGCGGCTTGCATGCGAGCTGCATCGCATATAGTGGGAGAGAGAGACGATAAACGCCAAGGATCACGAGTCGTGCAGAGCCGCGACGATGGCCGGAGAGCGCAGCCGTTTTCGGTTTCACCCGAGCGCAATTTTTCTCCTCTGTCTGCTCCGCCGAAGGCTATGAACCAAGTGCTTCGACGACGTTCCGTTGACGCGGTTAGTCTTTTCCAAATTTTTTCCGCCTGAGATCGAGAGGTCGATTTTTCAATTTCTCCGCGTGGATATAACATTTTTTTTGCATACAATTTGTACCGAGTGCGAGGAAAAGTCCGAATATGTTTTGAGCGTCTTGTATGTATACTAAGCGAAAAAATAGATTGCGAATTTAGATCTTGATGGACAAAGAGCTGACAGGTGCGAGGCTGAATGAAAGCGTGCAAAAAGTGATTTATCGCTCATTGTACGCTTGATTTATTACGCGTGTATAATTTAATAAGCCCCCGTGTGCTCGCCACATTTAAGATCGCGGGCCTTTATGATGCCAGCCACAGAGCTTGTTAACTATTTCGAGCTGTACAATATCTAATCGTAAAGTCCTCCAACACATACATACGCGCGATTCACTCTTTACTCCGTCTAATTTAAGAAAAAAAGAAAAACAAGTATATAACAAACTTGTCTACGTCCAAACGTATAAGTGGTCTTCATTCACCGTACACCAAGTATATATGCAGCATCGACGTAATAAAAGCGCAAAACTGTGCGATTTCGAGATTATATACTCTCGTTCAAAAGACTCGAAAAGGGCAACTATTACAACGCTGTCGATTTCAAGAGCAGCTATGTGTGTGTGTACGAACGCGCGAGCGCAAAGCCATTAAATTAAACGATACAATCTTACGTGGGTACTGCCCAAATAAAAATGCCGCAGTTACGGAGATTCTTTGTGCGGAGCGGCATATACGAGCTTTAAAAGCCGCGCCTCCCACCCCATAAGCTTTCCAACACATAAAAATAATGAACTTATACACACCGAAAATTATATACGTCGTACCGTCGGTGGCCGCACGACGTCTTCTGCACAAAGCTACTATACGGCCCGACGAAAGAAAGTTTCACGGAGTTTCGTAACCGAGATTTTGCATTGTGTGCTCGCTTTTTTTCTCTCTCTCTCTCTCTCTCTCTTTCTCATCCCGTTGTCTCTTCGAAAAAGGCCGAAATCGAAAGTTTTCTTACATTATCCGCCGAGAGAAATGGTTCATTAACTCGGCTGTATACCCGACATCCCGTATACACAATTCCTCCTCCCCCACCTGCACGTAACTCGTTAAGATTGGTAAAAGCTCCTTTGCCCGAGACGATTTATCGAATATAAAATCACTTTAAACGACTTATATATATAACCGCCCGCGCGGTTATTCTTTTCGCAGAGTGCATTCGATCGGACGTGCAGGACGAAGAAAAAAAGAAAGAGACTTGCACCTTTCGCTTGTCGAACCGCCTGATAAAGGATAAAAACAAAGTAATCGATGTATATGTGCACATTGTATACAGGCAAGCGCTGGAAAGCAGAGTGACTTTTCTACGTTTTCTTGTGTGTATTATTTCGGGCATAGGTGCATATAATATATATATATATGTGTGTGTGTGTGTGTGTGTGTGTGTAACACACTGTACAGCTGATTTATCGTTTATTTTTAACAAGACACTTAACAAGTAGTCGGCGGCACTTTAACAGCTGCCACCGAGGACTGAAGGACATCATCGCAAAGGAAGATTCTCGGCTGATCTCTCGAGACGGAAGGAGAAGAGATGCATTGTTGCGGCGGACGCTGTATAGCGGCGTGTTACTTGCTCGCGGAAGACTCGAGTAATGGGATTGAAGTGAAAGCAGCGCGCGACTTGGAAAGCGACGACGACGACAACACACGCGGTATATTGTGTGTTTCGTCCTTTTTTTTCTCCTCCTTGTCGTCTGCTCTGTGTGTGTGTGTGTGTTCTCTTCCGTCTTCTTTTTGTCAGCTCGATTTTCCATGCGTTATGTCGTAGCTCGAGGAGGAAACAAAAAAAAAACGTTGACGAGACGACGCAATCGAATCCCGTCGCTTTACAGTCAAAATCCATTTCGGAGGCTAGCTCTTTGAGTCAGGAGAACTACGCTTCTTCTCGTTAGACAAAAAAAGCCGCGCAGCTCTCGAAATGATCAGGCGAAAGGATTTCTGTTCGTGGTATTATACAATTGTTATTTTTTGCGTACTCGTATATACGTGTATTATATATATATATAGTGAACGAGACTTTTGGAAAGCAAATTTATGCACACACACACGGCATATATTTAATCATTCAAATATTTGCTAAACTTTCAGGCGATACGATAAATCGTTGGCGCGAGAGTATGTGACATTATTTTTATCTAGTGCAAAATGTTGACGACGGAAAATATCGCGCGTTATAACACTTTTATAACACTTTTATAACATTGATATTCCGCAGCGTGTACGTACTCGTCGTATATACCCCACATTTCTCTCACATTTTTTCCAATTCTCTTTAATCTCACATTGAACGATATCAATTTGCATGCACGCGCATGAATTCTCTCTCTCTCACTCTGCCGGCAGCAGTGGAGAGTAAAAAAGGAAAACATCCGATGCAGCGGCGCAATAGGAAAAGCGGCGGCGAGCGCTCGGAGCGATTCTCAAGGCGGCGGTGCGCATATTGAATTGCTGATTCCTCAATAAACAATTTAATGCGCCTGCGCGACGAATCACAATGAATATTATTAACCATCTAGCAAAGAATGATCGCTCGAGCTCGAGGCGCGTGTGTAAGCACACACAGATAGGGAGATACGACTACGACTCGCTCGCCGCGTGCAATCTCAAATGAAACTTGATTTTAGAACGCTCTCCTGCATTGCTGCAGCCACCTGTCTCTCTATCTGTGTGTATGTGTTTGCGTGTGTACTTCTCCATATTGGAGGTGCGCGAGCGTTAGCTGATGGTGCAGCAGCGCACGCGTGCGGCCCAAAACGATTAAGACCGATATTCAGCTGCGTCGACGTCACGTTTCCATCGCGGCTCTGCACACGCTGCTGCACTTGGACGGCGATGGTGGGCGTGTGCCCCGTGTAGATATAAGTCTATAGCTGAAATTAATTTATACGCTCCGTCGACAATTATCCTTTATATATATACTTTAGTTTATCCGTAATATATATATATATATATATATATATA